>JAQGBA010000184.1:0-54904 GCA_034698125.1 Prionchulus punctatus | reverse complement strand
ATTTGAAAATCTGATAACCGAACTGAAAATAGTCGATACAGATTATTGATATTTCGATTATTTTAATATTGTTCACTAAGTTTTTCAGTAAATTATTTAAATTATTTCGTGAATCAACTTAAGAAAGTGAGGGTAATCAAGTGAGAGCCTCTCAAATTTTCGCGAGTCATTTTTTCACCCTCTTCAAATAGAATACTGTATCAACAAAATGATAATAATAATAATAATAATAATAATAATAATAATAATAATAGTTTTACTTGTTAGCTCGCATAATCAATGACAATACAATAAATGCTCACTGAAACAGGTAAACAAATGGGCACCAGAAGAACGAAAACGTTACAATTGATCTGGTCAGTGTACTTTATTGGAATTAATAAAGTAAATGAAAATTGTTAAATTGAAAAAGTAAAGATAGAGTAGAAATAAATTTAAAATAAAAAAATAAAATAATGTTGATGTAAATAAAGCTGTAAATTAGTTACAAACAAGAAACGTAAATTGGAGTTTAAAATATATAGAAATTGGCTGCGAGTTACAGAACATCCACTGAACGGACTACAGTACTTTTTTGAAACGTTACAATAAATCCAAACAGATACATTACAAAGCTAATTTTGTATGTCATCAGTTATACTAATACGAGCTAAAATGTAAATTAATCAAATTTCGTTGTTCAACCAATACAAATAATCGCAGTCGATAAAACATCAAGCAATACAGACGATGGAAAACAGATTTTCATTAAAAATAACGAAATAGTAATTTCCAATCGTATAACATTAATTCGTCGGGTTCGATTGCTTTTGCGAAACGATTTTACATTGAAACTTGAGGCTTTGGCGTTGAGAAGTTTTTCATATTGTGGTGTTTGTGTTTGTGGTCCGTACCGGGTCGGCTATTACTGCACAGATATGACTTGTTCAAATAACTTCTATTTATTTTATTCGTCGGAGTTCCACTGTCGCAAACCGACCGGTAGAAAATTATCATCGGCCGCCGTCAATTTTTCTATGTTGGTGTATGGGCGTATGTATGTATGTATGTAAAATCTTTTCCAATACGTCAAGTCCGACGATATCTTTCGCAATTAATTCGTTAGCAATCTAATAAAAAAGCCAGTTTTAAATTGGTAGTTGATTATTGCTAGCGAAATTTCATCGAAAAATTTTTGCTTGCCACGATAAGTTTGTCTTGATTTATCGACAAAATATGTTCGGCTCTTTTGTTAGCTTCGTCGAGAATGGTTTTTGTTTGTTTCGAAGGGATTCACTGATGGGAATTTTCATGTCGGTCGGCCTTGTTCTGCAGGAATACTCGTTGACGTACGATCCGTTACATCCAACATCGCCGATATTGTCGCACATGCGGTGTTCAACTACCTACATAACATCACGTTGTGATATGTTGACCAATTTCTCGCAAACATCCCTCGTAACTTGCGCAGCTAATCAAACATAGTGACGCGTTTACGATTCTGCAGCGAAGCGTATTGAATTCGACTAACTACTGTACCAATGCCTTGGCCAAATTAGTTGCATATTCCAATTCACTTCCAGCTCGTTGCGCATTCGCCGAAAGTGATTTTTTGCGCCGCTCGACCGGATAACACCAAAGCGATCGTATTAACAGCATCGTCTCGATTAACATTCTGAAATTGGCTGATCGGCGGCAAGGAGCAAGTCGACTTTCCGCTAACATTCGGCACGATGCTCAGCTATATGACGAAAAGTAAAAAGTTGAATATTGGAGAAGAAAATCATAAGGTTACACAGCTGAATCTGAAATTTAACAAGCTACAGTAAAAGAAGCCGTCATACTTTTGTAAGAGGAGAAGCAATTCCGGGCAAAAACCAGTCAGCGACCGCGTGCCCGGCGTCGTGATAAGCGGTGACTTTCTTTTTCGTCGGGATGCAACGGTTTTCGCTTTCTCAAACCAGATTTCACCCTGTCCAAAGCTTGGTCGAAATGCTCCATTTTTATATCGTCGTTCAATTCGCGAGCTGCAATCATAGCTGATTCGTTACAAATGGCGGCGATTTGGGCACCTGAATAAATTATGGTGACGGCTATTTCAGACGGTGACGTCATCATGAGTAAATGAAGTGAAAAGTTGCAGACATTAGCACTGCAGCCAGTCGATAAAATTGCATATTTTTTTGCTATATTTTTTTGTTCAACTTTGTCAGCAGAGGTTGCAAATGAACATTGAAGATGGAAATCCTGCAATATAGAGGAATTGCTTCGGGCGATTTTTACATAGACGATCTCGAAATGGTACCTAGCGCTCAAATTCGGTTCGTTCATTTGAATAATACGGTCAAAACGACCTGGTCGTTTGAGAGCATGGTCCATTTGATCAACATCATTGGTAGCGCCCAAGACTATCACTATATCTTCGTGTTGCTCGAAACCTTGCAAAATATTCGGTTTATGCATTTTTATTGTTCACTAAAGTATGCAAAATTCCTACCATCCAGCTGAATTAAGAGCTCTTCGGTCATTGCTTGCAATTCGGGAGTGGATCGATAGTGATTTCTAGCTCGATCGATTGTTTCGATTTCATCGAAACACAATACGCATGGAGCATGTTTTCTCGCAACGTCAAAAACTTGCCTCAACTGGACTCAAATTTTGCATGAAATGTACAAGTACTGTATGTTTGCTAAATTTCCTAGCTAATTACTTTTTCAGGTTTATTTTCAGCTACTAGCAAATGGCGATCCGCTGCACGATATGAAAACAAATGTTACCATCGCCTGCCGTGGCTCTCGCAAGCAAAGTTTTGCCATTGCCAGGAGGTCCGTGAAGCAAAGCACCCTAAAGATTAATTTGATAACACTATTTACCATTGATTTTGCTAAAGATTTGTCTGGATAATAACTTTAGGCAAACGTGCTCCAAGTTTGCCGTATCTTTCTTTATGCTTGATGAAATTTATGAATTCGATGACTTCCAATTTGGCTTCTTCATACCCACCGATATCTCTAGAAAAATGCCAGAAATTACACCTGCTGCAAAATTCCATAGGTTCTATAGTTACTTCATCACAGTTCTAACATCGCCCGGGTGCGTCAATTGCCACTCGACTCTCCTACAAATCATCGTTTGGACGATTGCCAATGGTGGACGCTTCATCCAAGGGCGTACCCTTGTGACAGGTACGTCCATTTGTGTAGCTCACCTATATGCTCACCTATACGGGAGCTTGATCGCTTGGTAAAATCGTGACCCACTTTCGTTGTTGTTGTTATCTCAACTATAGGCCCTCACTTATAGTTCTTAGCTATTTCCTAGAACTCTAGTGCCCGTAGAGACCGTAGAGAGAGAGAGACCGTAGAGAAGGCTCTTTAGCCAGTCAGGCTGAGCTGAATAGATTCTGGATGTGTAACCTGGGTTCGGTCTGTAGGACAAGTCCCCATTTTACATGCGGGCCATAAATAATAATATAATACTCGAAAAGGGTTTACAAAAACAATTAAATAACAAATTCAGGACAGGCTTATAAACTAGAGGAGACGCTTTTCGCATTAATAAAATACCGTAGGCATGTTTTTTGCAAACGTAAACACAGGTTGGCTTGAAATTCAAGGAGTTGTCAAACCGAATTCCGAGTACTGGTAGTTTGAAATTGTCAACTATTGGCAGTGAACAATGTTCAATTCACGGCGAAGTCAAATTGCGGTCGATGGATTGCTTTTTATAAGGACCATACATACCGATTTTTCAGTATTAATCGACATACCATTATTTTTTGCCCTATCATTGACAATAGTTGCAGCGCTTTGTCTGGTAGTTTCAATTGAGAAGTTTGCACGGCTCGAATTGTAAACTGTCAAATCGTCTGCGTAGGGTGACAGTGGCAGGAATTCATGTTAGCAAAATCATTCTTGTGGATAACAAGCAACAACTGGTCGAGTATACCCTGTGGAACGCACGCTCGAACGGAAGTGACGATGATAAAATTCCGTTGATAGAAACCTTTTGCAAACGACCGGATAAATAAGAGATAAATCATCCAATGGCGGAATCCGAGGCGCTGTAGAATTTTAACTTTGACAGTAATATTTTATGATCGACTTATCGAACACCTTGCTAAAGTCGGCGAAAGAAGCGCCAGTGGAGTTCCAATATCTATTTTTTCAGCCCTGAATCGGTAATGGCTAGCAGCGCAGTAAAGCAGGACTTCTTAGGACGAATCCTGATTGAAATCTATAAAACAGATAGTTACCGTTGAAAATTTTTTGCAAACAATTGCAAATGTGCTGCTCTAAAATTTTGCTAACGATCGGTAGAATACGTAGATATCTGTCTATAATTATTACAATGTTTATCATCATAACCCTTCGGAATTGGAATAACTTTTGAAACTTTCCATGAGTCTGGAAAAAGTACCAGTAGAAAATGATAAATTGCACAAGCGCGCAATTTAGCTAACAGTCATCGGGCCAGCTAATTTTAAAAGTTTTGCATTTATGCCATTGAGGCGAACAGATTTATTAGTCGACATATTTGCAATTTCATTGTGGATAAACTGTTCGGAGATGGGCGGAATAACAAACGATTGTTTTGCAGAAACATCCGAAAACTGATAATTAGAATTTCCATTCGAGGTACAATTATTAGCGAAATATTCGTTGAAGTGATTTGCGATTGATAATGGTTCGCTAACGGAAGCTACATTAATGTTCAATGAAAGCACCGGTTTACGATCATTCAAAGAAAAAATATCTATGAGACCTACCATCTTAATGTTTCACACTTTCAGATGTCATGCCTGGAGGCCTACTGCATGTAAAACGTATGAAAGCAGATTTTGAAAAGCAGAGAATATTGAATAGAAAACTGATACATACCATTTTGAAAAATGCTGTCAGCAGTCGAAAGTAGAATGAACATTCTTTTGTACAACATCGGAAAAACGGACAACAAAAAATAGTATTTTTTAGTCGATGTAACAAACAAATCACAGTTGAAATTACAATAATGCAAAATCGAAAGATTTTAAAAGAGTAAAATATCAAACCGACCAACAACGCCAAAGCAGCGTTTACGCAGTGGAATCTGACTATAAATCGTGAAAACGAATTTGCGTTGATCATAACTTTTCACCGGATTTTATTTTCTGGTTGCGAAATTTGTATCAATTCGATCTTTAAAATGTGACATTTTACTAATTAAGTCAATTTTTGCTCGATTTTTAGTCCGAAAAACAAGAAAAATGTCGCGTCATAGAGAAATGCTCAAAATTAACGTCCAGGAAGGTAAAACGTTCAAAAAAACAACTTTTTAAACATTTAATTCAGTTAAATAAGTAATATTTTTGTTGTTTTTCCATCGTAGAACGTTCCGAATATGATGATTACGGACATTCGGTCGACGAAAGTTTTTGCTTGTCTCCGTCGTCAGGTAAATAACTTTTTCACTTTCTACGTGCCATTTCGTGTTCATTTTCCTTTTTCTTTTTAGAACAATATATGTATCCAAATTTCGCCGGGAAGCAAAATTTATTGACGAATTTTCTCGTCGCCGCCGATCCGACGATGCCGTCCCTACCGGAGGAAACTGTTCAAGAAATAACGACACCTTCCGGTTCGTTTTTTTCGTTTCTATTTTAGTTTTTAACTTTTATTTGTGGTTAATAAACAAATTTTCAGTCGCGCCAAAAGTGCAACAACGTCAAAAAGTTGATTTACTCCCGCCGTCGTCCAATGATCGACCGCAATCGCCGCAGGTCGTCGTTAATAAAGGGTCGAAAATGACAACAGGATTTTCCGTAACAAAAACGCCGTCGAATTCTTCCGCGGGAATGACCAGTCAGTTGGAACGATTAAAAGTCGATACGTCGCCGCCGGGCACGCGATCCGATTCGCCGTCGAGATCTACGCCGTCGACGAGCAAAACTGTTCGAGAAGCTCAGTCACCCACGGTGCAGAGGTTAGTTAAAAAAGTGACCCGTAGAAAATTGGAACATTAATTTTGTACTTTCAGGATTAAATCGAGGCCAGTCGGCGGTAAGCCGTTGCTCAATCTCGTCGTTGTCGGACACGTCGACGCTGGAAAAAGCACGTTAATGGGACACTTTTTATATTTACTGGGTAATTGGCGTATGACTATAGTTGATTCGAAAAGGTCGACTGTAGTTGTTTGATTTGCAGCTATAGTCCACTGTCTAATACTTTGAAGTTTTATTTTTAGGCGGAGTAAATCAAAAAACCATGCACAAATATAAACAAGAATCCCAGAAAATGGGCAAAGGCTCGTTCGCATTTGCTTGGGTTCTAGACGAAGGATCCGAAGAACGAGCGCGCGGCGTAACTATGGACATAGCCCGTACGAGATTTTCGACGGACCAATTCGACGTTATTCTCTTGGACGCACCGGGACATAAAGATTTCATTCCGAACATGATCAGCGGTAGTTTTTTTCTTTTTTCGCTATACATTGATGGTTAGGACCGATTTTTGTTTTTTCTAGGTGCAGCTCAGGCCGACGCAGCTATCCTCGTCGTCAATGCGACGACGGGCGAATTTGAAACCGGTTTCGATTTCGGCGGTCAAACTCGAGAACACACGATGCTCATTAAATCGTTGGGTACTCGAAATAATTTAAATTTTTTGCCATTATTTGGTTTTTTTGACAAGCTTTCGTGATTGTCTAGTTTTTGACAAGCCGTTTCATGTTTCCAGGCGTTTCGCAAGTGGCGGTCGCCGTTAATAAATTGGACACCGTCGATTGGTCGGCGACGCGGTTCGAAGAAGTCGAAACGAAAATGAAAGGATTCTTGAAACAAACCGGCTTCGTCGACGTAACGTTCGTGCCGTGTTGCGGATTGTCGGGCGAGAATTTAATTAAATCGCCCGACGGCGATCATCCCTTGATGAAATGGTATAAAGGTCCGACGTTGTTGCAAGTCATAGGTACGTGTACGATCATTTTGTCGACCGATTTATGCCTCGCCAAGTCAATAAATTTGTTTCGTTCGACGTCGGTCATCGTTTCAGACGGATTCAAGCATCCCGAACGAAGCGTCGATAAACCTATGCGATTGAGCATCGGCGATATATTCAAAGGACAAACGTCGTCGTCGTCGTTGGTTAGCGGCAAAGTCGAAACGGGCGCCGTACAAGTGAACGATAAAGTTGTTATAATGCCGTCGGGCGAAACGGCGTTGATCAAAGGTCAGCGACTATAGTTCGACAAATTAATAAATGTCATAGGTCAACGACGACTTATCCGTTGTCGACTATAGTTCAAATCCACTACAGTTCACAAGCGACTATAGTTCATCCACAAAGTCTTTACAGGCGTTCAAACGGACGAAGGAATCGACGCCGGTGTGGCTTACGCCGGCGATCAATGTAACATATCGTTGATCAACGTCGATTTGACGAACGTCGCCATCGGCGACGTGCTTTGTCATCCAGAATCGCCGATCGCCGCCGTTACGAAATACGAAGCGAGAGTTGTGTTTTTCAACGTCGTTCGACCGATAACTAAAGGATTTTCGGTATTCTTTTTTGTTCAACTAGCGACGAAAATCGTTTCGTAACACTTTTTGTCGTTTTTTTTAGATCGTCGTCCATTGTAATAGCAATCAACGTCCGGGCGCAATTAGTAAATTAATTTCGCAGATAAATCCGCGCAGCGGCGACGTTGTAAAAAATAAACCGAGGTAGGAAAAAGAAAATTGCTCGATTAGCGCATTTAAAAACAAAAAATCTGTTTCGATTTCAGGTGCTTCGGTAAAAATACGAGCGGCATCGTCGAAATAACTATGGATAAACCGATATGCCTTGAAACGTACGCTCAACTAAAAGAAATGGGCCGAGTTACATTACGCGCCGACGGAGTTACTATAGCCGCGGGCGTTGTTACGAAGCTTTTACCGATGGTGACGTCGACGGACTAAAAATCGGTATCGGTATTTTTCCATTCGGTCAATTTTCGGTTCGGAAATTTTTTTATAGTCAACGTTCGTTCGCAAATCAGTTTTATTTTTACGCTTAATAAATAATAATAGAAGGACGGAGTTGGATTATTTTAAAAAACCACTTTGAACACATAGAAATCCCTGCACGCGAATCGATTAAAAAAGATACAGGTAAGGCTAGTAAAAACAAAAAAAGGCACTTCAAACGAACGATACGGGGTAATAAATAAAAACGAACGCCAGCGGACGACGGACGATAGTCTGTGATGTCGGAGACTTTTCGACCATCGGCGAATAAACGTAAAGCTCATCAACGATGTTACGATTCGGCGACGATGACAGGATTTTTGTCTAAGTAATCGACGATCGCCGCAACCATCGCGGCGCCTTTTCCGCTCCCGTCACCGGCTTGAACCAAACGAAACTGAAACAAATGCCGAATAAGGAACGATCCAGTCAACTTTTTTGTTTGTTTTTTATCTTACGTCGATGTGCGGCGGTAATAACTCGCGAAGTTTTTCCTTCACCCACGAATGATAAAACGGATGAAATCTGTACGTCGATCCGTCGATGCCGACGGTCACTTTTCGTTTGTTGATTCGCGTTAAAACGCAAGCGATCGCTGAAATTGATCGACACCGTTACGAATGAATTAACGACAAAATTTCGTCTTACAAGCGGCGGCTAAATTCGCCGATCGTCGACTGACGACCATGCAAATTTCTCTCACCACCAACAGATCGGCGTATGCAAATCCGTCGACGCCGAGTTCGTCCAAAATTTGCCTCGTATTGTACAAATGTCCGCCTTGATCGCTGCAAAGAGGATGAATTCAAAAAGTTGCCCAATTGTAAGCGACAAAAACCCAAAAACTGACCCCAAAATTTCCGATATGTATTTCGTTGGAAATGTATCCCGTTCCAGAAGCGCACCGTGACTCGATCCTTTGAATAAGATTTTAGCTTGTATCAGTTTTTCGATGACTAATCGAACCAACTCGCCCATGTACATGCCGGCGACCAGCTTGTCGAATCTGCGAAACGAAAAATCGACCGATTAAGTAGCGAAAGACGACGAGAAATTAGTTCTATTCTGTGTCACTAACGATTGAACGCCGGGATGAACGGATCGTGCGTCGACGATGCGATCGTATTCGGTTTTAATATATTCCGCTTCGTTTCGATCGCCGAATCCTCCCCACTCGGTGTCGATGATCATCTGAAACGGTTGATAATCGTAGTCAATGAACAACTATAGTCAATGGACAACTATAGACACAGTGCGACCATAGTCCGTTATTGAACTATAGTACTGCATAACTCACCTCGCTGTAAGGGTAATGGACACCTGCCAATTTTTTTATGTTCGTCGTTTTTTCCATGTACGACGCATTCGTGCCCGTTGCTAAAAATGGACTCAATGAAACAGTTTCAGGACGGGTAATAATAATTCAAAAAAGCATTCAAAGGTAACTGAAAACCTTCCGCAAGCTGTTAGAAAAACAAAACGAATTAGAATAACGTGAAAAAAGTGGGTAAAAATGCCAGACGGACAAAACAGCCAAAGCATTGGGACGTAAGAATGAATGAAATCAAAAAATGAACCGTTTCAACTTAAACCTATCACCGAATGCGATCTCAAACGACTCCCAACGGGTTTCAAACTCGTTTCAACCCAATGATCCAAAAAACACATCCAAAATTGCTCTTTTTTTCTACCTACGATTACTCCCAACTGGCAACTTTTATGCGCGTGACCAGTGGCTATCATCGTACCGACAGTGTCGTTCAACAGAGCGGCTATGCGAACCTTTAGTTTCTGAAGCAAAGGATAACAAATGGGATGAAACCGATTTCGGTTTCAGTGAAGGTAAAAAAAACAAAAAATACGCAAATACACATCCAAAAATGAAAGCACGCAAGCAGCGGCGCGTTTCGCTTGCCAACGACAATTTTTAAGTCAAAAATTTGTTTTTCGAAGCACAAATAACTGTCGAATGCGTTTTTTCAACTTTAACACCGGATAAGTGTCCAAAAACAAAAAAAACATGCGCAATAGCGTCAACGGACCGACACGTTAGCAAAAACACCACCGACTGACCGACGATGACGCCCAAATTGCATCGGCCGTACTCGTGCGCTGTCGCTACTTGCGTACCAACCGTATCGTTCATTAAAGCCGAAACGCGAACGTTGATGTGCTGCAATTATTAACCGAGCGATGGTAAAAAACGAACAAAAAATTGTATGGAAAAACGAATAATCGGTAAATAAAACAGAAAATGGTCGAAAAATAATAAAACCGAGGGAGGAAAACGTAATCTTTGAATCAAAAAAATGCGTGTGGCGACGACTTTTATTTTGTCTTACGCCGTGTCGGTCGATGGCCTTTCGTAAAATTTCAACAACGTCGTTGCCCTCGACGCCTGAGGCGTTGAAGCCTTTCGTCCATCGAACCAATTTCGCCGACTGTAATCCAGTTTGATCGCATGGATAGCTGAACGTAAATCCCATGTGTAGTCCGGCGTTGGATAATTTTTTCTCGTCCAAAAAGTTCGCCAAACACGAAACAATGAAGTCGAAGAGCTGCAAAAAAGCAAAATATCTGTACCGATTCTATCAAAAACGGGTCGAAATAAGTTACGTTAACGTACCTGCTCGCCGGTGCCGACCATTACGGCGTTTGGTATTCGGAAATTTCGGCTTTCCGGATGTATTTCGTGATCTTCGTCCTCCGGACGTAAATCCATCAAAAGAACGCGTAAATTTGTCCCGCCAAGATCCATAGCCAGGTATTTTCCAGTTTCTAAAGTACAAATGGTTATTCAGTTTAAAAACGCATAATTTGATGGGATCACTAGCTGGACAAAAAAGCAAACTTCGACCACTGGCTATAAAATAATAAGATCAGATGCTCATGTTATATCATTGATTAGCGTTTATAGTTGCACGCATCTACAGTAAATAAGGCGCTATGGTTGATATGTTGCTACTGTTGACAGTCATCTATAGGTGATAAACTACAGTTGTATATAAAACAAAACGCGTTTCTATTGGCTAGAAACAAATTGAGGTCACTGGGTAGCATACTAGCTCGTTGCTAGCAACGAACCTGTGCCATCTGGTAACTTTGGTACGAACGACGGAAGCATGGCGATCGTCGATAGTTCCATACCGCCTTGTAATCCAAGATCCATTTGTCGATTCATATCGTGCATCATTTGTTTTAACGTCGAGTTATCCAGCATAAATTCCGAAAGAACATTTTCGAGCTAAAAATTAATTCGCTGAATTTCTTTTCAGGATTTAAAATTTGTTTTTCTAAAAGTGTATCACCGTCAATGGCGGTTGAGGCGACGTTCGATAATAATGCCACGCCGTCGAACATAATTGCATTAAAGAAAACATGCTGCTCATTTAAAGGGTTTGAAAATAGTTTTTCAGTTAAATTTTAATTAAAGTCGCGCTTGGCAAAACGCCATTTCATTTCAATTTACCGTGAAGCCCTTCGTACTTGCGAATCACGAGTTTAAATAGCGCGTAAGTTTAAGTTACTTATTTTATATTCGCCTTTATATACTTGTTTAATTTGGTTTCGTAATTTGTTTTTCATCACCTGAGGACAGCGCCAAGACAAATAATACAACAACAAAAGACATTCATCGATCTCACAAAAATTCAATGATTAACACGTACAAAACAAACTTCGGTCAAAAGTTTACAATAAAAAATTGATGATCTAGTTACAAATATATTCAGCTTTGTATCTAGCTGATTTACAAAAGAAACGAAGAAAATTGACAACGAAAAAAATTTTTCAAACAAAAACGCTTCTACGGTTTCACGGGCTCGACGCCGAGCGTTTGTATGTCGTTCCTAATTTCACCATATACCGTTTTATATAATCTTTCGCTTTGTGAAATACGGAGTCGGTAACGTGAAGATCTTCAACTCGAGTAACGCGTTTCAATTCTTTTTCCATAACGGTGTGCGTAAGCTATAAACAAAAACGGGGCACAATTTTTGCTTTTAAACAATCTTTACAAAACAAATAACTGAAAAAAACGAAAATAAAATCTACCTACCTTTCTTGCTAGATGTTTAAAATCGTCGTTATTCGTTATTCGTCCGATTTTACATTCGGCTTTTCGGTACGAATTTAAACATTTTATTATATGATTCGAGATCGCCGACTTGAAATTCTCTTTCAATTTTCTCGCTACTTCGCTGCTCGTATCGGCGGCGGCCGTCGTCGTTCCGAACGGCGTAACGTTCCCGGCGGGCTTAAAAAAACAAGCCAGTGACTGACTAACCAGTAATTAATTATAAATAATCAAGAGAACAATCAAAGACAATTTTTGTTCATCATTAACAAGCGAATATTGACACTATAGTCACGGACTAGCTATCAACTATAGTGCAACTGTAGTTCTCCAGTTATTACCTCTTCAGTTTCCTTTCGACTCGACGACGATAACGACGACGACGCCTTCGGCGGCGAAACCATTTTATGTTGCTGCTGTTGTTGCTGCTGCTGCTGCTGTTGTTGTTCTTTACGCTCCGATAACAATTTCATCGACGACGATTGCTTGTGAGATTTTTTCGGAAACGCCGCGTTTTTTATTTTCAACGCCGCTTTCATTTTCCTTTGTTGTTCGCCGCGATTCTTGTTCCGATGGCCATGCATACGCGGATCGGCGACGTTGTTGTAGTATTTTTTCGACGACGAATGATGTTTCGCCGATTTGGCCGCGGCCGCCGCCGACGAAGACGCCATCGACAACGACGACGTTACGGCTCGCTTAGGACTCGGGCTCGATGCGCAAACGATCGGCGACGCGTCGTCGTGATTCCAATGCGATACCGGCGGATCCCACGAAACTTCCCTATTAACAATAAAAAACGGGTTATTATTCGTATTCATTTTATCTCGTTCGTCGTCGTCGTCGGTCGTACTTCGTAATAACGTGATAATAATAAACTTTTCCGTTCGTCTCGGCCGATCGCCAATCGGCAGGTAAATTCGAAACCGGTCGTTCGTTGCTTTGCGTCGGCGAACTACCAGATTCCTCTTGTTCCATAAGCTTAAAAGTGAATCAGCGACGTAAGAAAATTTGTTTTCAATCAACCGTACACGTCGCATACCCATTTCAATTCTGTTTGTTTATTTTCCAATTGCGCCGTCAGCGTTGAGATTTGCTACAATAAACAAACAAAAAACTGTACTGACTCGCAGTAAAACAACGTCGTTACTAAAAAAAACATACCTCGCGCAAAATGGCAATTTTTTGTTCTCTCGACAAACCGTCTTCTTCGCACACCATATCGACTTCATTTCGATCATCGTGCGCATTGTATAGAGGAGCTAAAATAAAAGACAAAATAAATGACTGGACAACGTGTCAAACTGGTCGTTCGCCCGGTTTGTCACTTACCGGCAGGGGCAGCGGTGGTCTGCAGGCGCAAGTGGACTTCGTGTATGAGTCCGTTAGTCGTATCGTGATAAAAATGTGGAATACAACTGTGGTCGCCGGCGGTCATCGCGATAACCTTAAAAGAGGGCACGATGAGAGCCGTCTTTCCGCCGAATCGGTCTAAAACTCGAATCTAACCTGTTGGTCGGTGGCCGGGTACACTAAGACACCCGTTGACGCGTCGCGCCACCAAAATTTGCTCGTCATATGATCATGAACTAGCGTCGCCGGCTTCGCTCCCTTTAAAAAAATCAAAATTGACTCGAGGAAAAATTTCGGAACCGAAAATTTGTTGTTCGTTCAAAGTCTACTTCTGGCGGAAAACCCGGCGCCATGGCGGTATTGGCAAACGACGGATGCGGCAGATGAACGGCGACGTTCGGCGGCGGTACGCCGGTCGGGACCGATTGCAACGTCGACGTTGACATTGGCGTTAAGCCTGCAGTCCAGTAAGGCGTTTCGTGACGTTGATGAGCCAACTGTTCGTCGGCAGCCGCCTGCGAATCGCGTTCGAAATCCTGCAATTGACGTTCGTACAGTTTTTTCTCGTCGGCCCGCGCGACAGTCTCTTCGAAAACTCGTCGCCGTTCTTCTTTCGTCCGTTTAAGGCTGCAAAAAACCGTTTAACTTAAAATTGTCCGATACGCACATCAGACAAGACCGCAAAAACAAAATTTCGCCAGTCAAAAAGAAAATTTTGCTTACTTTTCGCGATCCAAACTATTTTCTCGACTATGTGGCCGTTTCAAATTTTGTTCCTTGTGATGATGATGGTGACGATGACGCGACGGCGACGGAGATCTGCGAAATCCATACGAATTACCGACGTCCAATCCGTAATCCAGATATCGATAAACGGCGAATCGATCGTGATCCTTGGTATCTTTGGATTTTGATTTGGATCTCGAACGCGATCGAGACGACGACGATTTACTTTTTGATTTCGCTAAACGAAAAACCATACTAAAATGGCGGACGCATGCCGATAACGAAGTAATCTACCTTTGGGTCGTTTTTTCTTCGATTTATCATCAGAATTTTTCGCTTTCGTCAACACCGGAGACGAAGTAAGGGCTGAAATATGAAACGATAAAAAATTAGCGTCGTTCGACGTAGAAAATACGGAAATTTGCAGTTTTTTTATTACTCCCGTGTTAAACGTGCCGAACGACCTAATCGCGAACGAACGAGCGACATTATTTGTTTTAAAATCGTCGCAACTGTGCGTAAAACTATTCCGTTCGGTTTCTATTAACACAAGGGGAGAAAAAGACTGCAAATTTTTATACAAATTCATCTAAAAGTTTGATTTGCATTTACCATCCACTGATTTTTCTTCAGGTGGCAATTCTTTTTTCTCTATCTTTTTCGGAATCTTAAAATTTTCCTGAAAATAAAAAAATTCCACATAAACGCGATAAAAAACGAAATAATGTCTCGATTTCAAACGACAGTCAAACAAAAATTTGCTTCATCGAACCTTCAACAACGACCAATGTTTCAAAAGTGATTCGCATTTAAAAACTATTTCCTTCGATATTTCGTCGTTAGCCTTGTCGCAAACGGCGTCGAGCGAAGACTCTTTGCTCTACAAAGGGAAAATTTTGCACGGAAAGGAAGATAAATTTTTATCAATGTCGTACATCGACGTCATCGTCGATCGACGTTACATCTTCGGATTCGTTCTGTGGGCTGGCTCCCGAACAAACTTGATCGATTAAATCGGCTAAAGTTTTACGAACGCATTCTTCGACCGATTCAACGGCGGGATCCTAAAATCGAAACGTCGGCGACTAATAGGGAAAGTTTCATATGGAATCGTTTTTAACCCCGAAACTTCCCTTGTCAAGTCAAAAAATGCCATAAACGTGAAGAAAACGGAAGAAGGTAAAAAATTCATGTCAAAAACAACTAAAAAAAGATAAAAATTTTTACCAATCGACGAACTCTCGCCCAACGTTCGATGGTCGACAAGAGTCGGCTCTCTTGCAACATATCTTTATGAGGTATTGGTAATAATTTAAGTACGTCGAGTAATTTCAATTGTAAATCTTGCCAACGGTCGCCGCACGCTTCTTCGTCGACGGTCCACGACCAGAGCAATCGACACCCGTGGAGATCAAGGAATAAACGGAGGATATTTTTCTCACTTTTCTATAAATAAAAACCAAAATATCTGCTACGTCCGGTAAACGTCGCAGACGGACTATTACTGTTGCTCTAACTATAGTCCTCAAGAATTATAATTCCTCGTGAACTGTAGCCCACCGAAACCAAACTATAGAGTCGCTTACTAAAATCAAGTCGAGCAATTGCCGCCTCGACTCATAATCGTCGGCGCGCAACATCAACCGACCGAACGTAACGACTTGATCTTTGTTTCGCAAACATCCGACGGCGAGTGTATCTTCGAATTCTCGATCAAACTATAAAAATTCTTTTTAAATCCATTAAAAAAACGATTATGAATAAATTTTTCTTACCAACGCGTCTTCGAAAACGTTTTTCGATTCTTTTTTCTTTTCCTCTTTTTCGACGACGTATTTAGTTTTAACTTCGCCACTGTCGATCGTGCCTCGACACGACGGCGCACCGCAATAACATTTTTGAGCTTCTTTTCTATAGATGGCAAGTGGGTAGACGTGTTTGAAAACATTCACAGCGACGTCGAAATAAAAAAATTTACCCGTAACGTTGAAATTTATAGTCGAACGTCAATTCTTCGAACGGCTGAACGTCGCGCAACGTGAAGAATCCTATTCTCAATTGTCCACCGACGGTCCACTAAAAATCAACGGAATAAAAATTGGGAGGAAAAAGTTCGAAAACGAATGTATACCTTTTGCGTTTCGCAATTCGGTTCGCAGCTGTGATTTATGAATCGCGATACGTTGCCTTTACGTGTCGCATCGATGATTTGATCGGTTTTCAAGGCCATAAAATAATGATGACTGTGACTAGGATCTTTCGCGTATTGTTTTTTGCGTCGCGCGAACTGAGCAGGGCTTAAAACTTCGCCGACGTATTCGATAACGAACGAATGTCTGACGAGGAAGAAATACAAATAATGCATTAGCGCAGACGGAATCGTATCGAAAAATACGAAAATCTTTTTCCTACTTTGGAACAAAGGCCAACACTCGTAGACCATGCCCTTTCGCACCGGCTGGAAATGGTTCAACTTTAGCGTGGAGATGCTAAAAATGGAACTGGCCATTCACAAAATAGGTGCAGACAGCAGAGTATAGTTGAAAGCCATCCGCCAAAAAATGGATGCTTTTAGTTGATGAGCAATTATAATACACGAGCGTCTATATGCGATGAATGTCAATAGTTGACAAGCATTTATAATTGACCAGCGTCTACAGTTGATGAGTGACTCGGTAACCAGGGTCTGTAGTTCCAGAGCATCAACAGCTGACTACGCTGTTGATGAGCGAGTTCAGGCATAAGGCTGTTCATGAAAAAGCGACTATGACAAAACAAAAAACAATTATTCGTACCTTTTGAAATCGTTTATTCGTACAACGGCTACCGCACGGACAGTTCGAACCGCTGCAACACAAAAATAGCTAATAAACATTTAAAAGCAAATTTTTTGTTCAGTCACTTACCATTCGTAATACAAAATTCTATTCAAGCATTCGTCGCCGCATCCGACGCCGCTTTGTATGGCTTCGTCTTTGGAACATTCGCAAATCATTCGCGTCGAATCTTTGCTTTTCTTTGTCTTTTTTCTGAACCGAACGAAACAATTTACGTGCGAATAAAACGCAAAATTTTTGTCTTTTTTTCATACTTGTCGGAATAATAAACATTATCTTCTATTCTCTCGAAAAACGGCGGCGGTTTAGAAGATTCGTTTAAAATATTCACGATCTGCTGCGTCGATTCTACGACGGTTGTTGTACTTCCTTCGGCGACGGCGGCAACAACGGCGTCGATGCTGCAACTAACGCCGCCGGTCAACGTCGGCGGTACGACGGCGACGACCGTCGTCGAAATAATTTCCGTCGTCGTCGTCGACGTCGTGGACGACGGCGTTTCCTGTTCGCTACGATAATACCATCGCGATTTTAGTTTCAAGCCAGTGTCAGGCGTCGTCGGTTGGCCGACGGTGACCGGTCTGGTTGGCGTTGTCGGTCGGTCGGTTTTTTCGTCGGCCGACGTCGTCGTCGTAGTTTTCTCGGTGTCGTTCAACGTCAACGCCGACATCGTCGATTGAGCTTGCTGATGAAAGTGTTCGTACAAAATCGCCTTTTTCAACGGTCCCTTTTTTTGAACGGTCGTCGGTATGAATGTCGGCATTGGACGAGGGGGCGGCGGCGGAGGAGGTTCGGCATCCTGCGTCGATACGTCGAACGCTAAATCTTCGATATTCATCGCCGCCGGTACGATTCTGAAAAATTTTTCGAAAAATTGGCTTCGAGCGTATCTAAACCGTAAAAACGACGCAAAGTTTGCACGCGCCACGACGAAACGAGCGAAAATGCGAAAAGAAACGACGTAAAAATTTTTATCGATCCAGGGACGAACAAATAAACGAAAAACGCGAAATTAATTTTTACATCGTATAACAGCGACGGGCGACTGTTAAAAACTATTTTTTCTAACGTTTTTTGTTTTCTACGCCGAGAAACAATAAAATTTCGTTTTGAAAACATTTATTTCTTCGTTATTTTCGTCGTCGGTCGGGCGGACGCCGGCGAAAACAAGAACTCGACGACGGCCACAGACGACGATGCGCAATTTGTTATCGGCGGCGAACCGCCGTCGTCGCGTTCGTATTGGCCGACGATCACGTGACTCTGCGCCGCCGATCGACGAGGCAAGATGGCCGACGACGACGAAACCGAAAAATCGACCGAAACATCGTCGAAAAAACCTATATACAAATTTTTACGACGTTTTTTTTCCGTTAGACAACGTTCGAACCGGGAGAAAACGTCGTCCGACAACGTAAAACAGAAAAATATTCGGTACGTTTTTGAAAATGGTTCAATACCAAAGTTTTCGAGAGGCCGTCGATAGAATGAATACATAAACTTTTTCGAAAGCAAAATTTCAATTGAACAACATTGTTTTCGCACTATTTCCGTTAAAGTTCAATCCAGGTGAGAAAATCGGTCGGGATTTTTGCTTTTCGGTTCCAAGAATTCGATAATTTTGAAATACGAACGGAAATTTGCTTACTTTTTAAATAAATTAAGAACCGCCGATCCGACAGATGAAAATCAACCTAAAAAACAAAAACTTCTAGTTTTTCTTGAAAAACACACGATAAATCAATTAATATCAATGAAAACTGTCTTTTCACAAAACCCACATTTTTAACAAAAAATAAACAAAAAACGGCCTTCAAAATTAAATTTTACGACCTGAATGCAAAACTTTCACGCAAATACTTAATAAAAAAAAACAACATGAAAAACTTCCAATTTCATTCTTACTTTTCCGTGCGATTTTTTGTTTTCGGCAACGAGTTTCTCTGCGAATATTTTAAACGCGAAATTTCATTTTAATTTAATTTTCGAAACTAACTTTCTTTAATTTCCCCTTTTCCAGGCACCAACCGTTTTCTAATTACAGCAGCGCGAAAAACGCCAATCGGCCAAAATCCACAACCGGAAGAGCGAGCGGCGAGCGCTGTAAAATTGATTTTTTCGATGCTTAGGCAGACCCGAATTTCGTTTGTTGTCATAGAGCTTTCTTGTAAAGTGATCTGGAGCCGGTTTCATAAAGCAAACTTAATGTTTAGTCAACTAACCAAGTTAGCATACTATGTTTTTCGAGTTAGCGTGCTGGAGTTAGCATGCTCAAAAACGGTGTTGCATAAACGGAGTTAGCAGTATGCTAACTCTAGCATGCTAACTCAACATACTTAGCATGCTAATCTGTGGAGAAAAGTAACCATTGCGCAATAACCATCAATTTTTGATCTTGAAAGTTATTCGAAACATAACAACGAAGCGCTGCCAAAATTTGCATAATAGGAGGTATTGCCTTATTACGTTTGGTGTCTCGTAATAAGTCACTTTGTAGCAAATCCGTTAATTCATATATTGAATGCCGATCATAACGATATCTTTTAAACAGTTCATAATCGTTTAAAAAATTAATGGATTTCGTCTATCGCGAAAAATTCGTGGCAGACGACTAGGATTTTCATTTTCTTCGTCGTCTTCAAGAATATTGCGCAAAAGTCGCCCAAGCGTTGCCAAAAATGAACTGTTCAATGAAATTCATGTGTTAACTCACAGTTGGGAACCTCCTAACTTTTTGACGATTTTTGCTTACTTTTAGTGCACTAACTTTTGCAATTTATTTTATGTAACAGTCATTACTGACTTTTGCTTACTAACTCTTTGAGAGCGGTTTGTTTTTTATGAAGAATTAATCATTTGCTTTTCAATAAAAATTCATGCAGTTTTATGAAAACATTTTCATTATTGGACGGAAATTGATTTAAATGATTAAAAAAAGTGTAAAATAAGAGTTATTAAAACGAAAATCGTTGATTGTTTTTCTATAAAAGTTCTTTGGATATATTGTGATTCGGAAACTTCATTACAGAAAAAAAAGAAATATCTCGCCCAGATGCTTGGCAAACTGACAAATTTTTTTCAATTTGATAAATTTCGGTGTTTACTTGTATATTTAAATTTAACCTGAATCTACTTCCAATATTCTAATGCGCAAAGTTTTGTTTGTACTTTTGTAAAAGTTAAAAAGTTCTTTAAAAAATTTGCATATTTAAAACCAGTTGGGCATTGAAAGATGCACTGCTCAATTATGGGAAAAAGAAAGTTCGACGATTTATCATCGTCCGGTGGACCGCTGGCCAAAAGGGCGCATCGAAATATCGACCAGGTAAGAATTAAAAAGATGCAAAATTGTTTTTTGCAAGAATTTTTGCCGATTTTTTCACTATTGCACTCAAAAATATGCTAAAAATCGGCCATGTCGCGATAGTTGATTAAAATGCAAGTGTTAAATTTAACAACGTCATGAACGACCAATTTCGTTAAATTTGACATTTTTTAAACAGAAAAACGGTCAACAAGAATACGATAAAAATACGAGTAATTTATTGTCCGTGTATAAAGACACTATATCCAAGTATTTCGGCGGCGATTTACCGTCGGAAACGAGCGATCGATCGACGCAAAGTTCGCCGTCTCCATCCATTAAAAGTTTCAGGTAAAATTTATTTGAATTACGCTGGTTTGTGACTAGTTGACAGATTTATTTATGAGAGCACATTTTTTGCTTGTTTTTTGCAGCCCGAGTCGAAAGAGTAATACGACACCCGAAGTAATATGCATCGGCGACGATGATTCATTGGACAATAACGGCATCGAAGGATATTCAACGCAATCGAGCAGCGCGACGACGTCGAGAAACATTAATAGAGCCGTGCCTGTTTTCCACGAACGTTTTGCGGCCGCTTCGCGCGATAGACAAGTAAATTTTCTCACGAGCTAAAAATATCTCACCACATTAGGCTTCATTGGAGGCGATGTGTATCGTTTGTGTGTACCAAAGTTGTTAAATCAATTAAGGCGTTAGACATTGCGCAACTTTTGTCTTTCAGGGACTGACTCGGACGCCGAAAGCTAATTTACGATCGAAAAAATGTAAAAGTGGTTATATTTTGTTCGCTGCTACTATCCGTAAGAAAATAATGAACGAAAATCCAAATCTTCCATTCGGAGTTATTAGCAAATTGGTCGGCGCCGAGGTAGGGAACAGCGAACATTTTTTTTTTTTTTTTTGCAAACTGTGAACCCACATTTTGCGTCGTTTTAGTGGAAAAAGTTAAGAGAAGAGGACAAAAAACGATACAACGAGAAAGCTGATAAAATAGCAGCCGAAAAAGAACGAGTTAGCACTTTATCGTCGGTGGACAGTCTCAGTGTGCCCCCGGGCAAAGTGAAAATTTACATGTGCAAATGGACGCCGAAGTCAGTTGCCGATTGCGATTGCCAATTCGAAACGGCCGATCAACTATACCAACATATAACAACCGTTCATACGAGCCAAATCAGTAATAATAACAACAATATATTTTCATCAAAGCCGTTTCCAGTTTTTGCCCGATAGCGTGCATAATCCAGCCAATTTTTTTTTAGGAGAACGCGGCGACAATCAACTCGTTTGTTTATGGTCGACGTGCGTGAAGTATAAAAAAGATGGACGGCTATTCAAATCTTTACCTCGGCTTCATCGTCACGTCAAAGATAAACATATTCAATCGTCGTCGAAATATATTTGGCCCCAATATTCTAAGAGCAGGTAAGTTGACGTTCACAGGACGAGTGGCATGTGATGCGAGGTATTTTGCTTTAGGCATTGCGGTTCTGTTGGCTCAACGAATTCAATTTTGCCAATACCTCGACTTTGTCCTCAACTACCAAAGACAGCAGCTAGTTCAACTATGACGTCATCTCTGCTAAGCTCTCAGTTATCAGCGACTGCGTCATTTTTTGCGCCCCAATTGCAATTCGATGCTAGTGCTAAAGTGAGCAGAATAAAAACAAATTTTGTGCCCTAGCAATCCATGAATCTCTTGTTGTTTTTAGTCTTTATCGAACACGCCAAAAGTTAAAGAGCGATCGAAATCCGGCTATATATTATTCGCGTCCACTGTTCGTAAGAGAATAATGAACGAAAATCCTCATTGTCCGTTTGGAGTTATTAGCAAGCTCGTCGGTGCTGAGGTAAGTCGCTGGATTGTCGCGTAATTGTGCTTGCATGCTACGGCGGATTCGCGTTTTTAGTGGATAAAACTGTCGAAAGAAGAAAAAAAGCGATACGACTTAAAAGCGGAAAAAGTGGCGTTGGAAAAACAAAGAAACGACCTCGCCAAAGACTTAGCTCCCGGCGGTCGCCTGGTCGTGCCGCCGGGCCAGATACGAGTTTGGGTGTGCAAATGGCGCGATTGCAATTGGCAATTCGAAACATGCGAGCAGCTGTATTTTCACATCACCACCGTGCATACTAGTCAAATCAGTAAATATTAAATAGACAGCATTAATTTTGTTTCATGATCTCGAAATCGTGTCCATTTCAGATACAACGTTTCAAATCGTTTGTTTGTGGTCGTCGTGCGTAAAATGCAAAAATAATGGAAGGTGACTTTCATTGACAGTGGAAAATTTTTGTTTTTATTCAACCAAAAACTTATCTTTTCAGATCTTTTCAATCTGTTCCTCGACTCAATCGGCATTTGAAAGAGAAACATGCGAACTCGTCATCTAAATGCATATTGCCGCAGAATAAGAGCAAGTAAAACAAAAAGTTGTTTTTTAGCTCTATAGCTTCATAGCCATTGCACTTTTTTGCTTTTCGCAGGCATTATTTTCCAATGGTCTCAACAAATCAGCATACATCTTCGATATTTCAAAGCGATTATAAACCTCTTCAAGTTACGTCGCCGTCGGCGCCGGCGTCCCTGCTACACGCACAAATTATTAGCGCTCTAGTTGATCAACGTTTTCAACCTCAAAATTTTATTACTCCTAAAAATGGTTTCGATACGGCGCCGTCGACTTCCACTCGTCCGACGTCGTCGACCGCTGAACAACAGCCGAAGAAACAAATTTCGCCTACCGTCAATCCGCTGATGGAGGAGAAACGTGCTATTGTAATTAAAAAACGTTTAAATTTGGAAGCCAAAGTTAGAAGCATGGGATTTAAAAATGGACTAGTCGAAGCGCCCGTCGACTCTCAAAACAAATACGATGAAGATCAAAACAAAAAATTGGATATTCATTAAAATTGAGCCAGTGAACTTTATTTTTCTAGCGTGTCATAAGTTATCAGGTTTTCCTCGTTAAGAAAAAAATGTAGATGTGTTGGTGTCTAAAAATTTTATTTTAGTTTAAATGCGTTGTATATATTTGCAAAGTTTCTATAATCGAAAATCATTCAGCTAGCATGCGATTTAGTCTTAAAACCTGTCTTTTTTTTGTTTTAAAAACTGTCCATTTATTTTTTTAAACACTGTCCATTTTTGTTTAATATATTTTCCTGAATTTAAAATGAAAACGTGAAATTTGCTTTTGAAACTCATTTTGTGTACGTGCTAGTAAATTGTTAAAAAAATACTGAAATTTAGTTTTAAAATATCATTTTAGCACTAATAATCTGAAACAGCCAAAAATTCAAGTTATTAATTTTGTGACAAAGTTTTGAATTTTGGCGCTAATACATTTGTGCAACCTTAAAAGATGAATAGGTTCGTTTTTCTTCGCATTAATAAGAAACATTTATTCTCGAAAACTACAGTAGGAAGATTTGCATATTTTCAAAATTTTGCAAAAATTTGCATATTTTGTTTATTTAATTTTTTGTATTTTTCGACTATTTTTCAGACCCTTTCCGCGATTTTTCTTCGTATTTTCATTCAAAAATTTGTTTCTTTGCTGGTTTTAATGAATTTTTTTAAAAATTTTAGGTTATTTAGAGCGGAAAATTTTCTTAAAAAAATACATCGCTGGCTACCGCAGAATTTTCGTTAGACTCGCTTGGTATGGGGAAACGTAAGGACGACGAAGCGTCATCAGAGTCCGGAGGTCCTTCGTCGGCTAAACGACCTCGTCGAACGACGACGAGCGCCGCAAATCAAAATCCAATTGATCACGTAAAAAACAAAAAGATTCGCGAAAATTTTTGTTCTGAACTTAATATTAGTGCCGTTAACTTGTTTTTTTAGCCGAAAATCTGTCAGGAATTTTACGAAACGCTCCGAAATTGTAAAGCCGACGACGGACGAGTAATTTGCGAAGTGTTCGTTCGAGCTCCTTCTAGAAGGTTGGACTATGCACGAAGCTCGCATTTTCGAGAATAAATCTTGTTTCATTAATTCATTGGTTTTAGAACTAGCCCCGAATATCACAAAATAGTTTCGAATCCGATTGACTTCATGAGAATTCAGCAAAAACTGAAAACCGACGAATACGACACCGTCGATCAGTTCGGCGTTGATTTTCGCTTGCTAATCGAAAACGCCAAGAGTTTTTACAAAGTAAAACAAAATTCATGTCGCCCAGCCTCGATATCGAAGCATTTTTTCGTTTCTATTGAAAACAAAAAAATTTCAACAAAAAACAAAAAAAATTTGTTTCTTTAGAAAAACAGTCAAGAATACAAAGACGCGACGACGTTGATGGCCGTCTATAACGAAATTAAATCGAAATATTTTAACGACGGCGACGACCAGTCGGAAGCCAGCGGTCGTTCGAGGGAAAGTTCGCCGGCGCCGTCGACAAGAAGTTTAAGGTTTGACGCCCGGTATTTGTTGCATGATGTTTTTTCTGGCCTTGCCCTAACAAACGACTTTCGCACGACTTTTCACCGCTTTGGTTCCATTTTTTTTGTTTCCCAAGCCAATCTCGAAACGCATTTATTGTTTTTAGATCCAATAGCCCTAGTCGATCGATCAGAAGCAAGGATACTAGCCCGGGGCGATTTTGCGTGGGTGGAAGCGATCCGGTCGATCGAACAGTCCTCGAAGGGTATTTAACGTCGGTTTTAACGCTGACCGACGAAACTGGTCGACTTCGTTGCCAACCGTTTAAATTATTGCCGTCAAAAGAGGTGAGACTATAGTTGCTTTTTGACTTATAGTTGTTTTTATGACTATAGTTGTCATTCGGATATACACCACTTGTTTATAACTATAGTTTGCGATTATAATTCCTTTTCCAGTTGACTATATTAATTTGTAGGATTATCCGGATTATTACGACGTGATTTTAAATCCGATCGATTTGAAATTAGTCGCCGAACGTTTGCGATCGGATCGTTATCGATCGATCAACGATTTAGAAAGGGAATTGACGGCGATGTGTCGCAATGCTAAAATTTACAATGAACCCGGTTCGTTGATTTACAAAGTTCGTGTTTCGATTTTTCTTTCCATCTCTTTCGGTTTGGAACTAGTATTCAAATGTGGTTTGCAATTTTTAGGACGCAAATTTCATTAAAAAGTTCGTCGCGTCGAAAAAATCGGAACTTTTAGAGACGGCGACGCAGCCGATCGACAAAGCCAAGTGAGCGATTGAACGGGAATATATTTTGAACGATTATTTGACTTTGATTCGTTCGCACAGGGCTCAACAGTGGGCCGAATTGATCGACGATTTGTTGCATTGTACGGCCGACTCGGTGGCTATGATGGACGTCGATCGCAACGATCTGGTTCAAGAAAATCTCGACGAAGATTCCGAGGAGGAGGACGACGAAAAGTATACTGACGGCGATAAATTTCGCGCGTTTTATTCGGCTATTCGTTACGCGAGGGATGACGATGATTCGACGACGGAACTGGCGGAATCGTTTTTACGCTTGCCCAGCAAAACGTAATGACTATACTTGCAACGAGGCTATATTTGCTATGACTATAGTTCATGTGCGTCTATAGTTCAAAGAATTGAAAGATTTTTTTGCGGCTTAGATTTTATCCTGATTACTACGACGAAATCAAACAACCGATGTCGATTTTCGTATTGAATCGAAAGATAAAAGTAAGGGACCGTTTCGTTTCGTTCGACGTCAAATAATAAACTGATTTTATCATATTTTACGTCGTTTTTTAGAATGAAGAATATTCTACGTTCGAAGAACTCGTCGCCGATGCAAATTTAATTTTCAATAACGCCAAATTGTATAACATCGAAGGATCGACGATATACATTGTAAAAATCTTTTTGATTTAAAATTTGCGTTTCGAATTTTTTCCTGATTCTAAACATTGACCGTCTAGAACGCGTGTAAATTGCAACTCGTCGCCAATTATAAAGCGCAAGAAATTGATCCATCGATCGACGCATCGGTAACATTTTACTATTCTTTGAAAATCATCGTTTGATGACGGCCTAAATTTTTCAGCAATACGTCATGGAAATGCCAATGGAATCCATGTACGGCGGCGAGACTGAAGATTCAGAACAGGGCACTCGAAGCCCGGTCGCTAGTCCAACGTTGAAGATCGGCAAAGTTCCTCGATCACGTTCGTCGATGGCGGGCGATAAACCGCGCGGGCGACCGGGACGGAAGAGTCTGGACGAATTAATGGTCCGATATCGAAACAAACTTTTCATGGTTTATAACGCTGTCGCCGAATATAAAGTAACTACGACAACGATATAAATTCCCCATTTTGTTCGTTTCAAACGAACGAGGACTGATTTCTTGTTTTTCAAGGACGTTAGCGGTCGACTATTATGCGAAGCTTTTATGGAAAAACCATCGAAGAAAATGTATCCGGATTATTACGAAATAATCGATAAGCCGATCGATTTGAAGACGATTTTCTCAAATATCGAATTTGATAAGGTACAAGCATAAAAATACGTTGGACTATAGTTGCTTTGTAACTATAGTTTCTCAGGCCAATAGTTGTTCTATTACTATAGTTAGTTTTTGGCTTGTTTTTCCGCGACTGTAACTTTGTATTTTAGTATACGAATACTGTTCAATTGAACGCCGATTTCGAATTACTTTTCAAAAACGCTCGATCATATAATCAAGAAAATTCGCAGATCTACAACGACGCCAATACGTTAGATTGGATTTTCAAAAACGCGCTTCGTCAACTCGGACCGACCGGCGTCGAATCGCCGAAAATCCTCAAAGAAAAATTCGGGTACGACTTTTTTGTTTTTCATCGAGCGAGAAAAACGAACAGTTTTGTTCGTTTTTATCTTTTTTTCCTTCGAAATATTTTCGTTTTGTTTTTCAGTTTGCATGGGTATGAAAAAAAACAGTTTTGTACACGATTGTCGCAGCGCCGTTCGTCGTTCGTTGTATTTTTTTATTTAATATAGTTTTATGGTTTTATTCTAATTCTAATTTTCGCACGTTTGATTTCTTGCATCAAATTTTGTTTTTCGGACCCAAAAACGAATCTTAAAAAGCTTGCCTGCCGCCTTTGATCTTAAATTCTGACCCAAATTCAGTGCTAGTGGCAAGTTACGTCCCCGATCTTTGTTATTAATATTTCCCGTTTAGAAACAATTTTTGGTTCCCATCTGAATGTTTCGACTCCCTTTTGCGATCTAACTGTGAAACGCAACTGGGAAAAGACAGCTTGTGCTTCGAACGAATGCCCTATCCGGGGACTAACCGTACTAACATTTTGTTTTTTTGTGTTTTTCTCTACAGTTGGCGAACGTTGTTTAGTTGGAGTAAAGTACGTCCGCCTGGCGGACCAACGATGAAAGAGGGCGTCGGCACTCAGGGCGGATGCACGGGCAAACCGCGATCGGAACGAGCATTGGAAAAGGCGGCGAAAAAAGCCGCGGCTCAACGGCAGAAAAAAATGATGGCGCTTTTTACGTCGATCAAGGACTTCAAAGACGCGAAAGGAAGAGTTTTGTCGACAATTTTCTTGAAATTGCCATCTAAAACGGTAAGTCGGGACGATTTTTCGGAAGAATTTGCTCTGTTTCGATGCCGATTTCCGTTTCAGGATTATCCTGACTATTACGAAGTAATTAAAAAGCCGATAGACATGTCCAAAATTCACACGAAATTAACGTCGGCCGGCGGATGTCAATACGAAAGTTTGGATTCGTTGGTTCAAGATTTTATCTTGATGTTCGACAACGCGTGCAAATTTAACGACCCGGAGTCGACGATTTATAAAGTAGCAAGCAAAAATAGTTAGTTAGCGTCGGTGACTATAGTTCGTTGCTGACTATAGTTGAACTATGAACTGTTCGCAAACAACTATTTGTGTTTTTTTCAGGACGCTTTGGCGCTTCAACGACATTTGCTGCAAAAGAAATCCGAATTGAAAGACGAGGAAACCGTTGGAAAAGTACCAGACGTTCAGGCGTCCGTTCAAGAGTTGATGACGAATTTATTTATCACGGTTTATAATCATCAAGTACACCAAATGGTTTTGTTAGCCGTCAGGTTTTTTTTGTTTTATTTTTCGTTTTCTCATTCGCAGGACGCCGAAGGACGATCGTTCAGCGATTCGTTGGCGGAATTGCCCGATTTGATGCGAGACAAATACCCGTCGGCGTAAAAAAATTTCTATTGTTCGCCTGTTTTTTGTACTCAACGATCAAATTTTGATTTAATAGATCTCCGATTTCGTTGGACGACGTGAAACGAAATTTGGATAAATGTCGATATCGACGCTTGGATCGTTTTCAACAAGACGTATTCGACGTATTCGACAAAGCTCGCCAGCTCAGTCGATCGGATTCCGAGGTAATCGAATTTATTTTTACGTTTCACATTTTTGCACCTTTTCGTACCGTTTCGTCGCTCGATAGATATTCGAAGATGCCGTCGAATTGCAACAATTTTTCATTAAAACTCGCGACGAATTGTGCAAAAACGGAAAATATTATTATTCACCGGCGTTACAGTTCGATCAACAGCGTTTCGCTCAAATGTTGGACGCTCAACGAAAAGATAAAAAAATCAACGAAACAAAAGAAGACGAAAATATGCCCGACGATCCTCGTCTGGCACCATCCGAGAAAAAAGTAACGACCAATTTTTTGTTTTAATATTCACCTTGGCAAAATAATTGATATAACTAGAATTTGTGTTTAGGAAGGCGATACGGATTTGGAATTTGTCGAAGAGGACGGGATAAGATATTCGAAAGGTGATTTCGTTTATGTCAAACGTAACGACGACGACGACAAGTTAGAACCGCACGTAATGCGCATCGTCCGAATTTGGCGCGATGGTAGTTCGCGAGAGAATTTCGTTTCGGGAAATTGGTTTTATCGACCGCACGAAACTTTTCATTTGGCGCGGCGTAAATTTTTGGAGAAAGCAAGTTTAAAAACAAATTTCGCTTTCACTATTTTGTATCAAACTTCGTTTGGTTTTTTTCAGGAACTTTTTCGCACCGACATTTACGACAGTGTCGACGTTGAACGCTTGTGCGGAAAATGCTACGTTTTATTCGTTCGAGAATTTTTCAAATTCAAGCCTGCGGTAAGCGTTTTTAACCGAATGAAACATTTTTATCGACCTTCGCGAATTAACGTCCTGCAAGTTTTTGGTTTTAAAGGGTTTCGACGATAAAGACGTTTATTGTTGCGAATCGAAATATTTGGGCCGAATGAAACATTCGTTTAAAAAAATGAAAGTGAGTAAAGAAAACAAAAAATCTGTATTGAAAGTTTCTCCAATGGTCAAATTTAGTATTGGCACATCGATATGACCGCCGAACCGATCGTACTCGAAGAACGGCCCGCGTCATTCATCGCCAGTCGAGTGCCGTCAATTTTCATCGACGGAAAAAGCGACGAAATAAAATACGAGGAAAACATCAGCGACGACGAAGATTGTTCGATTTTGGAATCTAAACGTCAAGTAAAGAATTTAACTTTGATCGACTTGTATTTTTTGACTTTCTTTGTTTTATCAATTGACATGATAGAATTTCTTTTCCATCGTTTGAAAACGCATATTTTTGTTTTCATCCAAAAAACGCTTGAGTTTTGTTTTCCTTTGTTGAAAACCAGTTACTTGTTGTTTCAACATGACGCGCAATTGCACTTGTGCAAAGCCTTTTGAGTCTCAAAGTAAAATTGATCAATCAATCAAGCACAACGGATGAAATTTTATTTTTCTTCATTTATTAACGGGTTTTTTGCTTTCATCGTTTTACATCGATGAATTTTTGTTTTCACGACTAAATTTTGTTTTTTAACGATGGAATTTTTTGTTCACGCCGACGATATTGTGTTTTGCTTCTATGAATGTAGGAATCGGCCATCGATCGCGTCGACAACGCCGAACCTGGCGCCGTTTATTTCGAGCAACTTTTTTGCAATGGAATTTGGCTGAAACTCGGCGAAGGCGTTTATTTGAAAACTACCGACAAAACGTTGCCCGACATTGTGCGCGTCGATCGTCTTTGGCGAAGCGCAGAGTAAGCATTAATTGAATTTGGATTATTATTTTGTTTTCGAATTATAACGTGTATTTTTCTGGAAAATAGCGGCGTCGCTAATTTGTCGGGCGTTTGGTTCGCTCGCCCTCAAGATGTGAATCACGATCCTCAGCGGCTGTTTTATAAAAAAGAACTATTCGCTACTGATCGCGTGGACCATTCATCGTTGATTCAAGTGAAAGGAAAATGTTCCATTTTGTCGTACAGCGATTATTGCACTAGTAAGAATCGGTTGGTGATTGATTCCGTCACTGTCTTATTTTTTATTTTTTGACACCGTTGAGTATGATTTCGATCACGTTTTGTTCATTTTTTCAGTGCGTCCGGTCGAATTTCGCGAACAAGACGTTTATGTGTGCGAATCGTCGGCGCCCGGGAGCGCTATCGACGGCGCCGAAGCGACGTCGGCCATGAACGGCGACACAATTCAAAATTTATCGCCATCGACGTCGACAGCCGAGTTGCCTCCACCGCTGCCGGTCGTCAGAAGTTTTAAACTGATTCCGTTAGATTTATCCGAAAATATTTTACCGGATGAAATTTTATATTTCAAAACGCCGGTCGTTCCGGAAAAGGTACACTTCGTTGTGACTATAGTTGATATGCAGCTATAGTTGATTGCTACTGTAGTTGAAAGCTACTTGAAAATGAGGTCATTTTAGGTCAGCTTATCGTGGCACGTTCAAGAGGAAACCGTCGCCGCCGTCGAACAACAATTGTGCACGGACATCGGTTCGGTCGTTTCCGATTTGGAAGGTTCTGAGATGAGTCTGTTGAAAGTAATTGAATGTTATTTCCGTTTTACTTTTTTTTTTATTTTTTAATGTTTTAACTCTGTTTTTCATTTCGTCCTTTAAGTTGCTTCAGGGTTTGACCAATACGCCAAAATTGGGCGCGCGTTCGAAAAGCGGTTACATATTGTTTTCGGCCGTCGTACGTAAGAAGATAATGAACGATAATCCGCAATGTCCGTTCGGCGTCATTAGCAAACTGGTCGGCGTCGAGGTAAGTGTGTTTAGAAACTAAAAAATTGCTTTGTGTAAGGTTCAGCTGATGAGTTCTTACAGCCAACCATACTTCCTAAACAACTATAGAAAATGATCAACTATAGTCATTGACTGAGCCTTAATAGTCAACATTTTAAATGGAGTTTAGTGGAAAAAATTAACGGAAGAAGACAAAAAACGATACGAAGAACACGCGGCGAAAATCGCCGCCGAACGTGAAAAAGCCGATTTGGCCACCGGCGGCCGATTGGCCGTGCCCCCAGGGCAAATGAGAGTGTGGATGTGCAAGTGGCGCGATTGCGATTGGCAGTTCGAAACGTCCGATCAACTTTACGACCATATAACGACCGTCCATACGAGTCAAATAAGTTAGAACACGTTTTTGCTCGTTTGAGAATAAATCAGTGGCATTATCGCTTGTTTTCTGTTTCGTTTTTCAGTGGAAGGAGGTGAAAATCAATTCGTTTGTTTGTGGTTGACATGCGCAAAATATCGGAAAGACGGAAAGTAAGTGTATGCGGCGGCGTTGTAGCATTTTTAATGTCACTTTTGTTTTATACTTTTCATTTCTGTCACTTTTTCGTTTCATACTTTTTCTTTCCCTGAAACTGTTCTATATTGTAGAACGGTTTTTAGGCCGTTTCCATCGTTACCGCGCCTTCATCGTCACATGAAAGAGAAACACGTGCCGTCGTCGTCGAAATGCATTTTGCCTCAAAACAAGAGCAAGTAAACAAAGAATTTGCTTCGATAAACAATTTTTGGGGGAAATTTTTGTTTTCAACGTTGTTTTTTCTCCAGACATTACGTTCCTCAGGGCTGCACGAGTCCACCGTCGTCGACGCCTCAACCGCAACCGTGTTCTACGCCGTCGTCGCAAATGTCGACAAACGCTTCGTTTTCATCGCCGCAATCCCAGTCGGTCAACGTTCAAGTCGGTCAGCAAATGGTTCAATTCCAACCGCAAAGTGAACTTGATGAAAAAATTGCTTGATATCTGTCTTTCCCATCAACTTTTTTTGTTTTTTATTCTGTTCAGCTGCTAGTCGAGTAGTCGTCGACGCTCAGGGCAACGTTGTTCCTGGTCAAGTGGTCATTTATCAAGTGCAGTCGGCGCCAGGACAGGCGGCTCCACAGATCGGTAGACAGACGCGATATTTGTTTTTAATGAATGATTTTTGTCTTAATTTTTCATACGAATTCATTTAGCCGCCAACGCCACCGCTCCACAAACGGCGCCTGGTCAACAGGCTGTCGTCCAGGCCCAACCATTGCCGCCGCCTCCGCAAGGCGATCCAGGTCGAGTCGTCGTCCAAGCGTCGAAGCCTCCCGAGCCTGTATTCGTCGTGCCTCCTCAACGAGTGACACGAGTATTGCATTCCGAAGTTTATTTGAGGTACGAAGCATGCGAACTATAATCGCATGGCAACTATAGTCGCTTACGAACTATAGCCCTATATAAGTCTAGATTGTGATCGGATCTTTTGTCACATATTTCACTAAGTCGTTCGAGTGTGAACTATACAAGCGATTTTGGTACTATCGTACTTATGAACTATAGTCACACGTGAACTACAGTCGTTTTCTATTTCAGATATCTCGAAAGTCTGAACAATCCTCAACAGACAACCGTGTCTCGTTTCGATCGTTATCTCGGCGCAAATCGTCACAACACGCCGCTGCCCAGCGGCCGTCTCCCGTCGCATTTCTTCGACCAAAAGCCCGAATCAAGAGAGGACGCCGTACAAGCTTTGTGGAATTTACGCGACCATCTGTTGCACGATAGTTTGCGACTGAAGCGAGTTTTGAATCCTAGCGAGTACTAATTTATGAACTGTCTCGTTGTTTAAATGTGTTTGTATTTTTTCGATGTGAATCTGTGGGCTGCATTTTTTTTATCAATTGTACTGTTCTTTTCCTTAGTCTTTTTTTTAATTGTGCTAGCTATTCTTGTTGTTTTGTTATTGTTTTTTGTATTTTTATTGCTCTTTCATTGTAAGATAATACAATAAAAATTGTTTTTTTGATTAGTATCAACAATCCTGATCAGTAACTCCAAAAATAAATTTCCTGTCAACAAAATTGTTTTACAGCATCTGGCGTGGCAAAAATATGAGCTTCCTAACAATGTTTACTGCCCCCACTCGAAATTGTTCTGTTTAGCTAATTTCATTTTTATCGTGCCAGATTTCGTTTAAAGCAGAACGCTGATTCGAAATGCACTGGCCAAACAAAAATCATGCGCTTGCTAACTAGTTTGCCGCTTCCTACTGCAAAGTGCCCTATTTATATGTACCCTTGCTCAGTGCTTTTTACATTAGCAGTCGTTGACATTTTTAAATATAATTTTACAATGGCTAGTCCACATTTGAACACACGCTCACAGGCTGATTACAAAACTTATTTCGATCCGAGAAAATATTTAGAAAAGTATCATTCTGGCAATCAATTTAATCCATTCGACATGGTCACACTGAGTCACATTTCAACGACCTCATCAAATCCGAGCTGATGGATAAAGATGCAACTGCTGGAAATTGGCTTCGGACCTACTCTTCTGTTGTCCATGGCCGCAAGCGGTACGTTTGAAGAAATCTACCTGTCGGGCTTCGCCGAAAGCAACCGAGCAGAGCTCAAGAAAGTTTTGAATGGTTCGCCGGATGCTTTCGATTGGAAGTCCTACATTGATTACTGTCGAACGAAAAATTAGTTCAGCGAAGATGTTTTGGATAAGATCCGCGAAAAGGTAATATAGGTAATATATGAAGTCTACTAATCTACGCAGATTGTAGCTGGGAATAATGGAGAAGAAGTGACAATTTTCAGAGTGGCTATTGAAGGGTTTTGCACGTTAACCTACTAGCCGGCGCATATTTCTTGCAGGTCAAGGACGTTATTGAGTGCGACCCAGTCATATCTCGGAGCATCGACAAATCGACGCCGTCGCTTGCTTGCTGTGCTTGTGCTTGCATATCCTACGACGAATTTGGCTCGTCTCGTCTTTGTATTTGGGTGTAATGAGAGTCCATGAATCTTGTTTTGAAACAAACTATAAGTTTGATTGATGTATCACTCTGGCTGTAAGAGCACCAGATACATTTTGGAAAACAAATTATGTGCCGTCTAAATCCATTTTTCATGACAAATTTGACTTAACACTCCGTTTTAGCTATAGTAAATAAAAGACGATACAATTTTTTTATGTTCATCAAACAACAATAAACGAATTCAATTCGATTTCAAAAATATTGCAAAAAAAACCACAACCGAAATAACAAAAAGTACAAAAGAATTTTCCATTATAAAATAAATCACAAAAAATAACACAACCATAAAAAATATAAGTGAAATAAAAAAGAAAAAAATCGGTACTCTCTTCGACTATAAAAGGTTCAAAAACCTGAACAACGGTCCGATAAAAGCACCGCAAAACATGGAAAAAGTTAATTATACAAAAAAACTGCTCTAAAACGTAACAAAATATGATAAAAAATCGTTTTTTCAAAAGACACCATAAGAAGACTATCAACAATTAAAAAATGAAAGGCAAACTTTCAAGAATTGGTCCAAAAAGTAAAAACAATCAAAAAAGGTAAAAGGTACTCATAGCGCCATGGGTAAGCTGCTTTTCGTTTATAAAAAAAGTCCCTAACGGGTACAAAATGTGTCACAAATGAGTACACAAGTGATTCGAATAGAGTACAAAGTAATTCATGCAAAACAAAATCATGATCATCGTAATAGCCTCGATAGAACGACGGACAGTAACACTATGAAACAATCGGAGACCGTATGAGCACCTGCGGCTTTAAGATCCTCGTCCAAAATTAAAACGTTATCTATGCGATGCATGAATCCGTTAATGGCGGCGATTTCGCCGCCTTCGTACAGTCGAGCGACGATATTACCGTACGGCCAGTACAGTTCGAACCCTGGAAAAACAAAAAATCGGTCTTGAAACTGTCAGCTCGGCCGAAAACTAATTTCACAAATTTTCCTATTTTCTATTAGTTGAATTATGGAATACCGTACATCGATCGCGCCTGCGAATCAACACCAATTGATCGTTCATCATGATGTACTGCCGTTCCCTGAGATCGGTAAGCATCAACGCTTGACCTTGGATAATATGTCGTTTTAAAACCTGTTTTTGATCGAATGAAACAAAATTTGTCACTGAATCGTACGTTTATACGACGCAAAATGTGCTTACAAATTGCAACGCCTGATAGTGATACCCGTCGAAAAATTCTTGTCGCAATTTCGGCTGCAATTTATCCCACGCTTCTTCGGTGGGTACAAAAAATGTAAAATTCTGCTCGGGTCTCATGACTTGCCACGGATCCAAAGCGTATTTCAATTGCATGTGATTAATAGCGTCGTACGTCGTCCTTAAAACAAGGTGTGCAGCGTTCCAAAAACGAAAAGCAGGGGAGATAATTTGTTTTTCAATCGAACTTACTGCAACGAAGTTTCATTTTTCATTATCGAGTACATAGTTTCGTACGGTACGCCTAAAACTCGATCGATATAATGAATAATGCCGTTCAATGCGGCGACGTCCTCCTGGTAAATTGCAGCTCGGACACCGCCCCCGATAACATAATAGGCTGAAAAATTAGAAATTCAAATGAACTATAGTTGCTAGATTTACATCAGCACAGTAACTATATGTGTAGCACAGTAGCTGTATGTGCAAAATACCTAAAGTCGAACTATAGTCTAAAATGATCTATAATATTTTATGAACTACAGTCCAACATGAACTACTAGTCCTGTATGAATTATACTCATACGAGCTCATTTTTACTGATATTATTTTTCGGCCATTCGCCTTTTATGAAATACAATTGGCGCAGATTGTCAACGGTATTAGCCCGCGTGTCGTTCGTCATTTGATCAGTCGTTAAATCCTTAGCCGGAACGATGTGAAGTTTTAAAATCTGCAAAAATATCGAAGAAAAATTAAAGATACGAAAAACGAGACCGATTCACAAATTTCGGGCACCTGTTCGAGCCAAACTCTGTCCCTAAGTAGTCTTCGTTCGACTTCTTCCGGGATACGATCGAAAGCTTCGTTGATCGGCGCGAAGAATGTTATAAGACCACCGGTGGCGGCGAAATAGCTTCGAACGACGTTGCCGACCGTGTATATGTACGTCATTAAGGTTCTTAAAAAACAAAATCTCCTCAGGCATATGCGACTATAGTTCATTGTAAACTATAGTTTTGAGGCCACTTACGTGACTTTGTAATCTTGTTGAATCATTTGGTCGATCGTTTCGGAAACCACGCCCATCACTTGATCGATGATATGGACGACCCCGTTGTCCACTGGAATATTCGGGGTAATAATTTTCGCCCACACGGCTCCTTTTCGAAACACTGAATACCTCTCGAATACGTTGCTGACCGCGTAAACTAAATAACACACAAGCAAGAATTACGTCCAGCCAGTTAAGTTTACATGCCATTTTTCCGTACCGTCCCACCGTCCAGTTTTGCGATCGGTCAAATTTCTCATAGTTAGCATCATTCGAAAATTATCTTCGATGATATTCGTAGCGAATCGGATACTCGGGTAATAGTGAGTGCCATAATCGTAAAGCCAAGATTCGGTGAACAGAACTCTATTCGTACTGCTGACGTGAGCCAAAAGAATCTAGAAAAATAAAAGAAAACTAATTGGATATTAAGAAAACCCGCAAAAAATGATTTTCATCCAGTTTGGAAGTCAAATATGGTACCAATAAATTTGTTTTGACCTAACAAATCCAACGGACCTGCCTATCCCAACTACAGTCCACAAAAATCGGCAGTACCCAAAGTTGTTTCGCAAAAACCAAGAATTTTTTTTTTACCTCTCGGTCGATCAAATTTTTGTTCGTAACTCGTTCGAAAGCTTTATTATTAGGCAGAAAAAACGTATGAAACCCGTTCCACGCCGAACCACCGAAAATGATCATCGACACGTCGGGCACTCTGAGCATGACGTCGCGTAACTGTCTAAAACAAATTTTCTGATGAGCCGGTGAACATAGACGAGCTAAAAATACAACTATAACCGTACGTAAGATCCAAATTATTGTAGCGTTTATCCGTGAAGTATCCGGGCTCGGCTATCCGTACAAAATCGAAGGCGGTGCCTCTGAAGGGTTCCTGGCCGACCCACGAGCAAATTTTATAGAGATATTCGTTCTCGCTTACGATGCCCCACGACGACGAGGCGTGGTTGCAAACGCGACCGTTGTTAGCAAAATAAGACTAAAAACGGTTCGAAAATTGTACGATTCGGGAACAATCGGTTTCACATTTTTACGAAATTTCCAGGATTGCTTTCGAATTGAGTGACGTAAACTTTTCCGCTTTGAACCGAATTTCTAATCAACAACGGCTTCTCCCATTTACCGCCTTTCATTATTTCAGGCACTTGTACGTCGACTAAGAGGACACAAATTTTGTTTACTTTGATTCGAAAAAAGCAAAAAATTGAATTTAATTGTACCGAAATGAGACAGCAATTCGTTTTGCGTCATTGACCGTAAATTTGGATATCGGATGAAAACGTCGTCGACCTCGGCGAAAACAGTAACGTACGCTCGACTGTCTTGAAGATAAGCTTTGGAGACGGTATACAGGCCGCACAAGCGTTGAAACTGGAAAAAAATGAGTTCACATTAGCTTTTACTTACCCATGCTACAAAACTTTTGTTAATGAGCTAAAATTATTATTAATCAGTGAACTGTAGTTGCCATTTTACTCTTCTCCTGGTGAGCTGCGTTAGTTAATTCTAATTAGACAGTGAGCAAAATTTGATTATTGATAGCTTAGCAGGTACTGTAGTTATTATTTGACTGTTAGACAGTGACCTACTTTTGTTAGTTAACCATTAGACAGTGAACTATAGTTCTTTTTCCGATCTTAAGTGAACTGTAGTTGCTATTTACCAGAAAACAGTGAACAATAGTTGATAATTGACTAAGACAGTGAACTGTAGATCGATGCTTCGATCTAAGTGCATACAGTTGATATTTTACAAACAAATCGGTAACTATTACAGTTAGCCAGTTAACAATACTTGCTTTTTTACCATTAGACGGTGAACTATAGTTGGCATTACAATATTAAAGTTTGGCCTATAGCGATAAGATATTGATCTATATTTAAATCAATATTAAACAGTTAGAACTATAGAATTGAGTTTTAGATCTGATAAAATCGCTGTCTACAATATAATTATTTTGTCTAAAATCATTTAAAATGAATTAAAATGAATTAAAATGACTAACATCCGTAAGATCGTTTATTCGCGACATTTCTTGCCATAAATTGCCGTCGATCGGCGATATTCGCGTACAAACGAGAATTAGTAAAATCCAATAAATCCCGTTAAAATCCATTTTTTGATGGGAAATTAAGGCAACGGAGTGATAAAATTGTATTTTTTTGGTCCTCGGCGCAAAATTAAGAAAGCCCAAAAGAGGTCGACAGGGTAAAGGCCACGGAAAAACAAATTTAAAAACAAAAATTAAAAATCCACTTAAAAATCTATGGATCGTCTAAAATTAATATTTCCATGTAAAATTCCAAAACGACGCGAAAACAAAAATTATAAAGCCGAAAATTCAACTGTAAAATGCACCAATGGATGTGAAAACTAAAATTAAAAGAAAATATTAAGTTAATTTGCAAAAAAAAACCCAATTACTTCGCCGCGCCTGGAAACCGAGCAAATCGCGATAGTTTTATGTCACAATCAGTGACAATATTGTCTGTTTTGATTGACATGAGGAATACGAATATAACTCCGCTGTACGACTGAAATTACAACAGAAAATTTATTTTCAAGAAGCTTTAAACGAACAAATCATGCCTCACCTGAATAATAGTCAAATTAAACCAAACAACAAGCTATTGGCAAGCATCTTGTTTTATTGCTGTATATACGACCAACTTTATCATCTTGAATTATTCATGAGCTTAGATGTAATCGTTTTTGAAGCATGAATAATGCCAAGTTGTAAATAATTCAAGCAAAAGAAGCGATAGTAGCTATGACGATAGTTGATGGCTCATATCTCCCACCTACACCCAGCCATAGTAGTTAGCTTACAATATCAAATTCTTTGATATTTTGGCTTGATAACGAGTTCCAAATGATGAGACAAACGCTGAATCTATTTTATTTATCAAATTTTTTCATTAATACACTTTTTATTGCAACATTGGATTAATTGGCGCTTTAATTATCAGACTGATTCGCTGAATTTTCCAAGATTGATTCGACGGATCTTGAAGTACTACGAAATAAATATCGTAAGGCCCGATGACGAGCGATTCGCGATGTACAACTCCACAATTTTTTATCAATAAAGCTCCGTGAGGTTCGCGTATTGTAGAAAACCCGACCGCGGGTGTCGTGTTCCAATTGAACACTAAATGTTCGCCGACTATCAATTCAACGAAGCAAGCGACAACGTCGGCGCTGCCGATTTTATCTTGCAAAAGCAAATTCGGCTGCACGCCGCAACACAATTTCATGGTGGCATTGTCGAAAAAATGTAGCGTGCCGAAGTGTTGTTGGTTGCAAGTCAATAGTTGGTAGAACCATTGCAGAAAACAAGCTGATAAGACCATATCTTCGGCAGATCGGTCTGTAACTTGCGGCTGCAAGTCAAGGACTGAGTTATCAACGTAATAAGCAGAAGCTGAGGGCTGCATAACAGCCTGCTGTTCTTCGGTGTCGTCCTCCATTTCTTCGATCATCGGCACGTCTGCGCCATTTCTACAGTTCCACAAAGCTAAAATTTTGATGCACAATTCGGTTTTTGACGATTTCGCCGTTACAGCGGGGCAATTTTCCTCCCACAAATAACGAAGCAAATATTCGTGTTTCATTTTTCTTTTGCATAAAAGTTCGTTTGCCGTTGTACAACACAAAACAATTGCTTCGACAGCGTCTGTAGGCAATGCAAAAACAGAATATAAACCGAGTATATTTAATTAGGCATTCATTTACCTGATTCCGACTTGAACTTTTTTCGATTAGATATCGTACCAGCTAATGAAAATAAGTCTTCCTTTTGCAATAAACTTAAAAGCTGTTTAGCTTTTTGTTTCCAAGAATCATCTTCCGACGACATACTTACGAATTTGCGCGTTTGTATTGAGTTTTCTATTTCTGCACAGTTTCAAATAAATTGCGACGCAAAAAGTGCGAAAATAGTTACGTAGTCGGTATTCAGATTTTAATCGAATGACTATATACAAATCAAGCCTAAGCCTAAGTTTAAGCCTAAAATCAGCATTGACGTCGTCAACGATAAAAATTTGTTTCGATTTTTTGATTTTGAACTATGGTTTCGTTTAAATAAATTTGCTCTTATTTTTCAGTGTACTTGCAGATCATTGACCGTGCAGAAGTAGCATAGCAAAGCACAATTCGCAAATCGACTTTTTCTTGCAAGGAGGCGATAGAGAAAGTCATTACAGTGTTAATAGTTACAGGAACGAGCAATTTCATTAGGTTTGTTCGCTTTGCAACTTACAGACTCAAAGTCAATGCCACTAAAAATCGAAAAATTATTGATTTACATCGCATAGCGACACAGCTTTGGACAAATATGTCCGTATAAAGTCTTCCAACAATTCACATTTGACTTTTAACTGAATGTGGACGGTGAAAGTATTCTGCTCAGTCACCCCACTTTTTACCTTCCAAAGTATAAAAGACGGGCTCAAAAGTTGAAGAAAGACAAACACGGCGAGTAAACTGTTAACTTTCTCAGGTGTGAAGTATCACGTGAACAAGCTCCGGTAAGATTATTTCGAATAATTTTATATGTTTTTTATGAATCATAAATTGATAATCAATATTCAATAGATGTTTTGAGATTAAAGCTTGTAATCAATATTCAATAGATACTTTGCGATTAAAGCTACATACCGAGCACCGAAAACAAAATTTGCGCCAGTCTTGTGAGGGGAGTGAGTCTCGACGCAGAACACACTTTACACTAACGTTTACATTCGCGTACTGTATTCACTGTAGTTTTAGCGCAATAAGAAAAACAAATTAAATGTGCTGAAAAGATGGGAGGAAAATTTAGCGTGTCGGCGATCCCGCGGTAAACGATTCAGCGCTACGAAAACGGTTTAACGATAAATTAATAGCAAGTTTGTAATTTTGTTTTATTTTTGATTTAGCAATATGTCTACCGTTGAAAACTTCGTCGAATCTATTTTGAAAAATAAAAAAGTGGTCGTCTTTTCGAAATCTTATTGCCCTTATTGTAAGAAAGCGAAAGAAGTTTTGTCCAAGTTTAATATGTCGCCGGAGGATTACGAAGTTGTAGAGATCGACGGACGGGACGATTGCGACGACATTCAATCATACATGGGACAAAAAACCGGAGCGAAATCCGTAAGTTCATTGTTTGTTTTTTTGTTTATAAATTAAATTTTGCCTTCGAAAATCAACTTTTTTTATGCAATGTTAGGTCCCTCGAGTGTTCGTTAGTGGAAAATTCATCGGCGGAGGCGATGATACAGCGAAACTAGATAAATCTGGTGAATTGAAAAATATGCTCGTTTCTGCCGGAGCCGTTTCATAAAAAAGAATTCCAGATTCCAAAAATAGCACGTATTTTATCAAATCATTTTGCTTCTTTTGCCATTATGCAGTGAAATTTGTTTTTGTTTGTTGTGGTTTAAAGTTAGAATCAAATAAAGTTTACAAATCTCCTATTCGATGATTCTTTTTACGACAAATTTAAATCTTTAATAAATTTCATAATCATAAAAAAATGAGTTGTGTCGTAGTTTGGCAAGAAAATTTCTGCGCCTGCTAAACGATTTAGACAGTTGAGTTCTTTGCTTGCTAGATCGTCTATAGACAGTGAGTTCTTTGCTTATTAGAGTGTATAGATACTGATTTTTTGCAGATGTCAAGAAAGAAACAGCCGATTTCATACACGAAACCCGAAGAGCCGAAATTCTTGACAGAAATCAAGAAAAAGGTTGGCTACAAGGAAGGTCCGACAATTGCAGATAAAGTACAGTATGCGTGATTTATCGTACCTCGGCTAGTCTTCACAATGATCATCGCTAATTTTTTGTTTTTTAAGAGGAGATACGAGGATTTCGCCGACGAAGGTGACGACGAAGAAAGAGTTGAAAAGGAAGAAGAGAAACCTCAAGTTGTAATTTTAAAAGACGGCGATTTGAGCGAAAAGGAACTAGAAGCGTTCAATCAACAGAAAGAAATCGAAGAAGAAAGTGTGAAAGAATATGCTCGATTTTGTGTTTTATTTGCTACAAAAGTTGCATTTCAGAGAAAAAGATAGACGCAGGCAAAATAACGTTCAAAAAGCCGACGATAAAAAAACGAAATTCATCTGAATGCGACGAAACGAATTTCACGACGAAAAAGCAAAAAATTGACGACGAATCGTCAAAAAAAGTATCGTCCATGAAAGCCATAAATAATTCGAGACTGTTGTCCTTCGAAAACGACGAAGATGAAGATGTATAATGGAAATTGTTGTTAAAATTCCACTTCATTTGTACAAATTGCAAATTGAATGACCTTTGTTTGCTTGCTTTGTATAATTTTGCGTCGTTTTTAAATAAAACAGGGCTCTAAGTAGTTTGTGTCAATTGCCCGCAAGAAATGCATTTATAATGCTCGGAAAGTGGGTTGTACAGGATGAGTGCCAAGATATGCACAAATTTTATTAAAGATAGGCCCTGAACATAAAACAAACCTGCCAGATTTAATTAACGTTGAAGAAAATCGAAAATAACCGGCATTTGGAAAATGGCAACTGTCGAAAGAAATCGTGTTTTGGACAAAAAAATGATTCAACAGTTCGATTTTAAGTGCAGATAGCTCCCTAACAAAACAAGTCTTTCAGTCAGCTACCGTCCGTCACAAGTAAGAAAGTTTGACAGTGGGTAGTTTTTATACAATGTCTCGTTGGTTTTTAATTTTTTTCACGATTATTGTTATTTGGCAAGCGATTTCCGGCGATGCTGACTTGAGTGGAAAACCCAATCGTTTGAACGTACGTCGCAATCGAAAAGCATTATCTGACCAACAGTCATCAAACGGGTATGCCATCAAGCGGTGATTGGTACTTTACACGAATCAATTGAACATTTCGAGATTATCGAGTGAAGTCGTGTCTGATTTTTACTTCGCAGGGATTTGTCTTACGCAGCGAATTTCGTTGAAACGACTTTGAGCAATAAAAAAGTAGTCGTATTTTCAAGAACGACTTGCAAGTATTCTCGGAAAGCGAAGGATGCTTTAGCAAGATTTTATTTATCGCCGGACGTTTATCAAATCGTAGAAGTCGATCAGCGAAGCGATGGCAACGATATCTTGGAGTACTTACGTCAAAAAACCGGATCTAAGAAGGTAAGCTTTACTGATTTGCAATTTTTGCTGAGTTTCTGGACGTTCGTTGTAGGTTCCTCGCGTGTTTATCGATGGACGATTTATTGGGGGCGGAGATGACACGGACAATTTCGAAAGAACAGGACAATTGAGAGAAATGTTGCTGTCTGCTGGTGCAATTTCTTATTCTCAATAATAAAATTTTTAATCAGATTATCAGTTTTTTTCACACTCTATCAAGCGGATGTATGGAAAAGTCCAAGTTTGGATGTTACTGCTTTTTGCATGTTTCTCTGTATAAACTACACATTTATGTTTTGTTTCTCAGCGCACAAACGATGCACAAAAGTCAATTATTGGAATTTTCCGCTTTATATTCGTATAAGCGCACGAAAGTGCGCGATGTTTACAAATTTCATGCTTGTATTGGAAAATTTCTGGAAGATTCCAGCTAAGCGCCTAACCCATTGGGCGCTATTTATGAAAGATGTTTCTTCTTTTCGAAATTTTTATTCAAGTATAAATTGAGACGAGCCATGCATCGAACAACCATTCTGTTTTGCCTCAGTCTTTGAGAAAATTAGCTTCTTGTTGAACTTTACGTTTCATTTTTTCAAGAAAGGAAAATGGCTAACTTAGTTCCGTTTCATCATCCGTTTTTTCGCGATGACTGGTCCGCAGGCGACGGTCCTTATTGGCTTCGAGCTCGAGGTGGCGAGCGAGGTGAGGAAACTGGCATGCCCGAAGTGAAGAATGACGAAAAGGAATTCCTTATCAATTTGGACGTCAGTCACTTCAAGCCGGAAGAAATTAAGGTAAATCATCAAAAAAATGTCTTTGCAATTAACCGCATGTATTTATGAAAATTTATGGCCTCATTTTTTCAGGTGAAAGCTTTGGAGAATCAAGTGGAAATCGAAGCCAACCACGAGGAGAAAATGGATCAGCACGGCTACATCAGCCGATCGTTCAAGCGTCGTTACGTTCTGCCGAAAGAATGCGACTTGACTCGCTTGAATTCAAATTTGTCTCGCAACGGCATGCTGAGTTTGCATGCGCCGAAGTTGAACGAATTGGAGGCGAATGCTCGCGATATTCCGGTCGAAATGCGTCGCCAGCAAGCGATTAATTCTGCGCAAAAACAGCAGTAAGGTGATCCGTTGTAAAAGAAGAAAAAAAAGTTGTCTGAACTATGTGTTTCGAAAAAACCTTTTTTCCTACTAATATTGTTTCTTTTGGTGTTGTGTTTGTGTTTTTGATGTATACAGTGTACAGTATTCCGAAAAATAAAACTGTTTGGATTCGTTATCACTTTTTGTTCGTGCAAGAATGTTTTAGGAAATGGTAACGACGCGTTTCCCAGCAAAATCATGATAGAATGGGTATATACAGCATTTTGAGATTATTTATATTCCTCCTTTTATTTTTCATTTATTGCTTTTTATTTTTCACTGAAAAATCAAATAAATTCTGTTGAAATCACAATGAGCTTTGTTTTTTTCTGTGTACAATCACAAAAAAACGACTGAAATTCGATAAAACAAAAATAGAAAAAGAATAGAATAAAAAAGTTAGCAAGTTAAATAATTTAAATCATTAGAAATTTCCGCTGCGTTGATTAATCCCAAGTAGTTCGACCAGGCATAGAGCTCCCAACAAAATTCCCGCCAACGTGAGATTCTTCGTTGTATAGCAGCCCCAGCAGCATTGACCAGAAGATCATTTGGCTCAATTTTTCGGAAATGATCTTTTCCAACTCACTCTCATTGGTCAAGATCAAGTGCAAGGTCACATTGTGATTTTTGACCGCTACGCTTGGGGCTTTCGTTGTTCCGTCTTTGATCTTTGTCCTTGCCTTTTGTCGTCAGCTGCGCGAGGACATTATGTTTCGGTGTTCGGATATTATATTCCGATGAAAGCTTCAAAAATATACAGCATCCAAAATGAAATTGAGATAGAAATAGGCAGAAAACGTATAAAATGTAGAAAAGGTGTAAAGCTTTGTACATACATATGTTATTTTCACGTTACAGCGTCGAGCTTGACAAAAGTTAAGTATTTGTTCCATCAAAGCCTTTTATTCAGTTTCTTTTTTTGCTGGTTATGATCATTCGTTTGGACTTAAAAATTTGTTTTTTATGCAATCTACTTTTACACTGTGCTGGATTAGATAAAAGGCTTTGAGGTTCACCACATTTATTCTCACTATTTCATTTCGTCGTCCCGCTTACCACATAGAAGCTAACCAGGACATCCGGTACGCTATGGAGTGTTGGCACATGTCTTGCCTCGTTCGAATTCGAATTTGTCTCGCGATGGCGTGCTGAATCTGCATGTGCCGAAGTTGGACAAAAGAAATGACTAAGGCACGTGACTTTCAGATCGAAATGCGGTTCAGCAAGGTTCAGCAGATTTAGATTTATTACACATGACATTCTTAGTAAAGTATAAGTGTACAATGAAGAAACTGAACAAAAAAAACATTTTAAATGCAATTTAACAAAGTAAAATTAATCAAATTATTCAATAAAGGTCAATATTCTGTCCTTGGTCTTGGCTAGTTCTTGGTCTAGGTTAGTTCTTGGTCTTTGGCTACTCTTGAGATTGACAAACTTTTTGGTATCATGCATGGTCTTATTCAAATCGTTTTTAAGCAGTCTACCCATGTGATATGTGGTCGGTCACGACTGTTAGTACCTTGCTAAGAGATCTAGTACCATGGTAGGTCGTTAGTACTTCAGCAAGAGATTTTAAAATCCTCACAAGACGGCCACGATTGGACAGCCGGATCATTTGTTACCTTGTTCAAGGAACGCTCCATTTCCATATGCTATTTAGCCCCACTGAAGAACGTGATTCGTATTTATCGAATAGAAAACTATAATCCATTCACTGTTGCAAACTCAAAAAGTTAACAGTAAGACTGATTTGTAGGTACAGCGGGAAACACAATTTTGAATCGCTTACACTTTACAAGATGGTCCATCCTACGTGCTAGAGATGTCTAAAACACAAGACCGACAATTTTGTAAAGTGCAATGATTCAAAATTGTGTTTTTTTACTTTACACGCAAATCGTTCTTACTGTAAACTTTTTGAGTTTGCAATAGTGAATTGCCTATATAACAGAATAACAGCATAGCAATTGTTTTACTTTTTACAATGCATAATGCAAATTAACTGAATGAACCAAAAGATGGCCAAGTTCGGTAAGAATGCGAAATACAATTACTATGAAAGGGATTGCTTTGGCGGGAGAGTGAGCAATTCGGTATTTTGTATCGTCCTAAGGTTAAAATCCGTTACCTCATTTCCACAAACCATAATTTTGTTTTATATTTCACAGAAAAATCCCACAAATTCTGTTAATTCAAAATCATCAACTTTTTTCAAAGATCACATTAGAATTATAAATTATAAATAACTAATAAAACAAAAAAGTAACGTAAAAAAAGTAAAAAAGTTGTAACAAAATAATCAATTAGAAAATTTGCATTTTTGAAAAATTTCAGAATCAATTTGAAAATAGAAATTCTGATGTTTATAATAAAAGCAAGTCGTTTAAAAAATGCGCGAAAGTTAAATATGCTCGTTTACTTGAAAATTTCTGGAACGTTCGAGCACAAACGCCTAACGCATCGAGCGCTGTTTACGAAAAATGTTTTTTCTTCTCGAAATTTCTGTTCAACTATAAATCTAGACGATGCATGCTCCGTTTACCTCAGTCTTCGAGAAAATTAATTTTTGTTGAACGAATTTTCGTTTCAGCTTGCGGTAAAGAAAAATGTCTGGCTTAGTTCCGTTTCATCATCCGTTTTTTCACCGTGACTGGTAAGAAAAATGCCAAAATTGAACTCTTTTCTTAACTTGCTGACAATTTAATGTTTCAGGTGGGATATTTCGCCCGGCCGAATCTTCGACCAAAATTTCGGCCTGCCGTCGCATTTTATGGACGTTTTGACGGTAGGCGACGCTCCTTATTGGCTTCGAGCTCGAGGTGGCGAGCGAGGCGAGGAAACTGGCATGTCCGAAGTGAAGAATGACGAAAAGGAATTCCTTATCAATTTGGACGTCAGTCACTTCAAGCCGGAAGAAATTAAGGTAAATCATCAAAAAAATGTCTTTGCAATTAACCGCATGTATTTATGAAAATTTATGGCCTCATTTTTTCAGGTGAAAGCTTTGGAGAATCAAGTGGAAATCGAAGCCAACCACGAGGAGAAAATGGATCAGCACGGCTACATCAGCCGATCGTTCAAGCGTCGTTACGTTCTGCCGAAAGATTGCGACATGACTCGCTTGAATTCAAGTTTGTCTCACGACGGCATGCTGAGTTTGCAAGCGCCGAAGATGAACAAAGTGGAGGCGAAGGCTCGCGATATTCCGATCGAAATGCGTCCTCAGCAGCAAGCGATCAAATCGTCGCAACAAAAGCAGTAAAGCTATTCACAATTTGAAAATTGAGAAGATAAAAGTTGGCGATGTGTTTCGAAAATGAACACGTTTAACATTTGTTTCCTTGGTGTTGTCTAAGATTTTGGTTTTTTTTTGCTTTGCTTTACAGTAGTTGCAATAAATATTGCTTTCAAATGTCTGTTTGCAAAGTTCGAGAATCCTGGTCCTGAATGTGTCCTGCACACAAAATGCAAGCATCAGAAATATCTTAGGAAAAGATCAGGAATTGTGTTGAAATAATACATGTTGGCGTACAGCATTTTTAGGATTATTTCTTATCCCTGTAGATCCCTGTTTTATTTTCAGAATGTTGTTGGACTGATTGTATTTATGTTCTATTATAGCTATTTTCTAAAAACAAATCATCCGTTTTCAATAGACATTTCTATACCCTTTCTCCACCTTTGAACTTCTTTTCCATTTCATAATTATAAACGTTGTTCGTCTTTTGACCACTTTCTGCCTATAAAACAATAACCAAAAAGTTGGCTTCTTCGGTTTACTTTGGCGCACCCTGCTCGTTGGTCGTTGGCTCACATTTTACAGTTAGATTGGAGGAATAATAAAACCGTTTCGCAATTCATCCGTTCAAGGGCACAGCATGACATCATATTACAATAGGACAAGCAATCATCACAAAATTCTATGCAAGCAAAATTATGCAGTTGGCTAACAATCTTTTCATCTATTCCGGAACGGCTCACATACCTCAATGTTTAGACGGCCGAAAGCAATTCATAATTATCAATTATAAACTTTTATTATTTTCACATTCTAAACATACGGGTAAGGCAAGTTTTTTTGTTTGCTTCCAATTCTTCTTGAATCATTTACTTCCTGTTTTCACTTGTATGTTTCATGACTAGTTTGTTTTTTTTAGACTTAAAACGCAGCATTTAATGGAATATATTATTGGTTGGAAAGACAAGGGAGTCACTTAACACAATTATAATAAAAAATAAAATAAAAAGGTTAGGAAGTTACTGTAAACCGACATACTTTCGCGCCGATAAATTTTCGCGTTTTCTGATATTCAAGCTTTTTGCTGTGTATATAGCTTTATTCGCGCCACAAACTTTGGCGGATCGTTTGCATCAGAAAAATCGCGAGTGTGTCCGTCGCGAAACTTTGTCGGTTTACAGTAAATCATTTTTTAATAATTAGAATTTTACGATGCTCATGTTCGCTCGGCTAAGCCCCGGTAATTCTACCGGCTGTAACCAATGCAGCGTACGTGGAGCGTCCACCGAAATTTCAGTCAACGTGCCAACAAAATCATTCAGCCAACAAAATGATTTTTTGTTTAGCAGCCCCAGCAGCATTTGACCTGTCGTCCGCTCGATTTTTCGTGATAATCTTTTTTAACTCGGCGATATTTACAATCACATATTTGGGATGTCGACGTTCCTGTTTCTTCTTGCTTTGCGTGATTCTATATGCACTTCGTTGGGCTCTGCTACCTGCGCTGTCGTTAACTTTACGCATTTCCTTTCGCTTCCTTTGTCGCGTCTTTTGTCTTTGTTCTTATTTGTGGTCGTCGGCTCCATTTTGTTTATCCTTGAGGACATTTTCAGTGTTATGACAAGCATACAAATGTTCACAATGTATAGCTTCCACATGAGACAGTTTCAGGCAGAAAATATTGTAAATCTTGCATGTCACTGTAACTTTACAGTATTGAGCTTGTCCTTAAACTTAATGATTTCCGAGAATTTATTGTCAAAAATAAAGTATTTATTCTCTCAAAACTTATTATTCAGTTTCATTTTTTGTTTATTTTTTCGGGTTATAATCACAAACTAGAAATTCAAAATTTGTTTTTTCAACAAATGCTGGAAAAGAAATTCACATTTCTCCACTTTTACACTTATTTTCACCATTTCATTTCGTCGTCCACTAAATTAATTAAAAATCATAAATTTTTTCTAAAATCAAGAAACAATTAAATAAGTTAATAAAACAGAAAAGTAACGAAAACAAAGCAAAAAAGTTGTAACAAAAATAACGAGGAACGGAAATTTGCATAGGATCAGAGATTTGAAAATTAAAATTTCGATCGAATTTAAAGTAAGTTAGAAAAACAGACTTCGATTCTCATCACCAACGGAAAAAACGAACAAAATTCAACGCATGCACCGTCGTTTACAAGGCAAATAATCGTTTTAACCGAAATGTTGAGCGAGAAAATCACTCGACCACCCGTCGACTGTCATCGCCCACTTCCAATGACCCTTGGTCAACTCGGGTTCCGATCGTCGCTGTCGTACGGTACGAACTATCGATTTTAACGTTTCCGAATATTGCTTCTCGCCGTGAAGCTCGTGCGTGGCGGCGGTGAGCAAAAGTTTCGTATGTTCGTTGTTTATCAACGATTCGTTGTCAGACTACAAAAAAATCACTGACGACATCGATAAACGTGTTCTGCGATCAAGATTAGTTGTAAAAAGTCGATTCGACTCATTGAAACAAATTTCTCGACGGCTCATGTTACTCAGGCGGCGAAAAAAGCTTACACGCAAAACTATTATAAAAAACTACTATAAACTACTGCTTACACGCAAAACTATTGAAAAAGTCCACGGTTCTTTTACGTCGACGTAAGCCAAATAGATGAAATACGTTTTCTGTTCGTCCAACGGATCAACATCGAAACTCCAAGCGTCCACGAGCCAAGATTTTCTCGGGCTGATCGACAACGTAATATGGTCGGGACCTGAAAAATGAAAACAAATTTGCAACTGATGAAATTTACGCAACCAAAAAATGCTCGCAATGGATCTCACCGTCGACGGAAAACGTAAAATTGAACTTATTCGAGGCGATTTTTTCTTTCGACAGCAATTTCAACGAAAGAGGTTTCGACAACGACGGAGCGTTGGGCACCGATAGCCATAGGGTACTGTCGGCGGGAATCACCTTACGCAATGGCAAGTAATACGGTAGACCGCAAAATTCATCCTCTTCTAAACACATCGGCGTCTTGGATCCTTGCAGGAAAGTGTGCGTGGGTAGATCTTGTACGCCTCGATAATCCATGGCTACGATCCAAACGCCGCTTTCGTCCATGTTGCGACCATTTTCGAGTATCATTCTTCGGCGAACGTGCTAAAAATGGAAACGTCATAAGCGACAATAGTTAATAAGAAACCTCATTCAAAAGTAACGATAGTTCATAAGAAACTATAGTTCATAAACAACTATAGTTTATTTTACTTGAATGTGCAAACGACGCCATCGAGGACCATTCTCGTCGAACTTGTACGGAGATCCAAACGGGGTACATACCAGAGCTGCCAAGATCAACAGGATCAAAGCTATAGTACACTTCATTAAGTACGTTATATCCTTGCTGACGTGAACCAGACTGACCTTCAAAAACACCGATATTTTGTCCTGAAACTTATGAAACTGTCCATTTTTTAAATCATACGAATTTACCGTAAATAAAACTATGAAAACCGCCGACATGGCGCTGAGGCCAGCAACGAAATGTTCCGGATTCAAAGTCGAACACGATCTGCCCATCATCGGGATGAAAAACGTCGACACTTCGACGAACGCGTAAGCGCCGATGATAGCACCGGGGAGCGACGTCAATAAATGACAAAAATAGAACACGTTCGCGTTTCCTAAAACAAGAAAACTGCAAACAACGGCGTCGAAACGGGCAAAACCGATTTCTTGCTTACTTCTATTAAATCCGAATTTAACGAACAACGAACGCAACGGATCTCGAAGCGTCGGAAATATCGTAACCGACATGAGGAAGTACGCCGATCGGACGCCGAGTACAGTAAGTACGAATAACAGTAATGCCACAATGCTCAACGAAACGTCAAATGTCACTTGCTCTCGGCGATAAAGGTCGTTAATCTGAAACTGCCAGAGCAACTGAGACGCTATAGTCTCATCAAATATAGTCTCGTCAACTTTACTCCGATCAACAACTAGTCTCATCAACACCTACATTTTTATAGTTTGCGTCATAAACTGTAGCCTGACCGAAAACTATAGTTCCTCAACAACGATAGATCCAGCAAACTATAGTTCAACTATAGTCACTCACTTTCAAGCAGGATATATATTTAGGGACAAATAAATGAACCGTATAACCGACGCATACCATTGGAATCATATATAAAGGCAGCATTAAAAGCGGCTGACTGTACCAACAAAGTGTTAAATCCATGAAATCTACTAACATCGTTAATACAATAGCCGACGCGGTTATGCAAATGAGACAAATTAAATGAACGACCAATTGACGTAGGAAGTCGCCGACGGTATAACCGTCGACGTTGGATGGAAGTTTTTCTTTGAATTCGTTTTTCGATCGGGCGGCTTCGCGAAATTGCCCGCAAACCTTGTAGACGATGAGAAAAACGGTCAGCAAATTAATGAAAACGGCCACGTTCGCCGAATATTGTATGACGAACAAGCCCAAAATGTCAAAAAATATAATCTTATCGTCGCGCGTTGGGCATGGACGAGCAAGGCACGGAGAATGAGCCAGTGTCTTCAACGTGGCAAGTACGTTTTCGCCCGATCGTTGCAACGAGCCGGGAGGTATGAAGGAGGCTTTGTCGAATTCCGTATGATAGAGATATCCGTTTTTAACGTAAGCAATGTCCAAACCTAAAAAAGTGCCTTGCCATTGAAGGAAGCTAGCTAAAACATGATACAAACTAGCAAAAAACAGTAAAAGCTTCATGATCGAAGCTTACGAACCGTCGTACCTGAGAGTCTACCGTAATCTCGAAATACTCGATAGTCGGTATCCGACAAAATCACTCCGCTTTCGAATATCTCCTGACTGAGGACGGATCCGTGCGGATATTTGGCGCTGTCCAAGTAGGCGTGCAATAGCCACATGTTCGACGGACCCGACTGGAATAGCATTTCTCTGCCGCCCGAGCCGGCGCCCTCCAAATTGATGAACGCCTTTATGGTGTGCCTGAGGCGATGTTGAGTGATGAAACCGTGCGCGCCTTGCATGAAATTCTCTTCGGCGCCGTTGAACAGGAATATAACGTTGTGCGTTAGCGACGACGAACTTTTACTAAGAATGGACAGCATTTCCAGCATAATCGAACAAGATGCCAAATCGTCGGTCGCTCCTGTAAAACAAAAACTAAAACAAAATAAGTGACGTTGAATTAGCATTATAGTTTTGTTAAGAAAAGCGCAACTAAATAACTGGGGAAACAAAATAAGTGTCATTGAATTCGTCGATCCAAGACCTTTTAAATGATAACTCATTGGAATACGTTAGAGCCTTACAGGGGTTCCCTCAATTTGTTTTTAAGAACAAAAATACCACCGTCTAACACACTAACCAGGACTAGCGGGAACCGAGTCGAAATGACAATTGACCAATATGCTATGGTCGGTCAGCGCCTTCGGCGACAGCACGACGACGATGTTCGTTATGTTTTTGTAGCACAGCATGAAACCGCTGAGAAAACTAAAATCGAAACAGCCGTTCGGCTTTTGCACGCCGATTTCGACTTGATGAAAATTCGCGTTCATTTCCGCTTTGATTTTTGTCGCTTCGGCGACGATATAGTTTCGAGTTAGGACTTCGGCGGCGTGACTGCCGCTCGGTTTTGGACCGTAATCTGATAAAATATTTAAATGTTTCATCGCTCGAACTTCGCTAAATTTCTCCTGGCCGGCTTCGAGATCGGTCAACGGCGTCGGCAGCCAAGCGTCGAATTTGTAACACACGAAATAAACGAATAAACTCACGGCTACGTACGAAATCCAGTGTTTTTTCGTTAGATAACTCGTTCCGTCGCGGATTTTGCCCGTTTCGTCGTCGGTCGGTGAGGAAACGGCGCCGTTTCGATTGTTTTCGTGACCTTTTCCATTTTCGGCCGCCTGAGGCTTTCTGTTTATTAGCTGCGACATATTAGATCATCGATAATGCATGAAAAATGCAAATTTGTTAATTTAATTCGTTTTAAAAGCGGGATTTTGCGAAAAACGTGGCCAAAATCGTTTTGCAGAAATCAGGCGGTCTTTAGGCCTGCGCAAGCGAGTTACGCGCTCGCAGTTGACAAACTTCGCGTAAAGCGCCGATTTCACTTTGCGAGAACGCGTAAAAAGATGTTCGAAATACAAACCGTCTATTTGTCTAGCATGCTAACACTTTATATCAGCAACTTAGCAATATCCAGCTTATCAAACAATGACAAAAACTAGCACAAGTCAACAATTGCAAGTCAAGGCTATTGGAAATCAAATGATGTGCTTCAAAATGTGTTAGCTGTTAGCAATGCAATAAAACAGGTTATAAAGCAAGATTAGCTGTAAGCTAACCACGCAAAAAGATCAACAAGTCAATAACATCAGTTCAGAAGTTTGCAAACAATGCTCTTGCTTTTTATTATTATTGAATCTGTGATTGGATGCTGAAACAAGACTGTAAGATTTCTTTGCCTACAAATTTGCAAGCATGTGCATACAACTGGCCTATTACCAAACAATTAACTGGTTTGCTATTAGTCTTATCAACCAAGTTGAACCAACAAGTCAACATGGCATCAAGTGAAGTCGATGGGAATCATAAAAGCGTTTTCGATTAACTTTGAGATCAACAAACAACATATTCTCACAAGGCATTGGTATGGTATGTCACCACCTCTTAAAATTCGGTAAAAACACTTTATATGGTTTTCTTATATGCTGAAAACG
>JAQGBA010000183.1:0-55097 GCA_034698125.1 Prionchulus punctatus | reverse complement strand
TTTGGCAAAATTTTTCTGGGTCGTCTCGGGCTCGGCGAGTTGACCTAGGCTCATCGGCGAGTGCCAAAATATTGCCCGCCTGGACTGAGTTTGAGCCGATTACTTTAAATCGAATGTGGAAACTGATGCAGCATCTAACTCGGGGAAAAGTAAATTCTATAAACGTTCGAGCCCTATTTCAGCAAAAAAGCTCGAGCTGATCAATCTATCCCATTGCTTACCAGTTGCAAAGGTATAATCTCTAAATGGATAAAAAGGATATAGCGAATTGTTTTGCGAGATATTTTTCGACAATGGCAGATGAAATAGGTGGACCAGACTCGCTGTCAAACGACCCGCACTTATTCGTTAGACACCCAAGTGTTCTGACGATTCAATTCGAGATCAGCGATTGATACAAGCTTTGACTTTGGACTTTGGGAGATTACGCCTTCAGACGTAGTCTTAGCAATCAAAGCTCTAAAGAATGGAAAAGCCACCAGCGACGACGGCATCCCGTCAGTAATTTTCAAAGATGCGGCTGTCTGTCTGGCGGAACCTATCGCAGTGATATTCAACGAATTTCTATGTTGCAGCTCCTTCCATGACGAGTATAAGATCGTCACGTGGTATCATTAATAGCTTGAGAAACATGTTAAGGCAAGTCAGAGGATGAAATGAAATGAGGATGTGTTATAGTAATAAACGGTAGTTATGAGACGACTTAACCAGAACAGTCATGGTGACTGAACCGTCGCGACTGTCGTGCCTACGATGCTTAGGTGCTCAAGTAAACTCAAGTAAAATTTGCATGATATTACTTCTGGCAAGTGATCAACATCGCCATGCTTGATTTGATCGCTAGTTTCATGGTACACTTTTTTAAGATAGATGCCGGCGAAATGAAACCCGAACACTTTCGCAATTTCCGGAAACAGTCGGTACTGTTGCGTTTGATAGTCCAACAGTTTTACTTCGCCTTGTCTGCAAAAGTCTATGTTGTGAGAACAACAACAACACCTGTTTATGCTCGCTTACGCAACTTACCCAGCAACTTTTTCACCTTGCCTTCTCACGCAACTGTATCTAGTGGCTATCGTAGTTGCCATTCCTAGACACAACGACTGTCCACCGATCATGTACGACCGGACTTTGATCATAGCTCCGTAGATAAGCTTGTCATGCTTAGCCGGTATATAGGTTCCATCGGGTTCCACTTTGGCGAACCTCATTAGCATATTTTCCCTGGGCACCCTCACGTGATCGATTCTCAAGAAGCCATTGTCGTTCGAAGGCATACCGAACTTCGGCCCGATGTCCCCCACCGTTATGCCTGCAACAGGTTGGCACAAATAAAAAACAAAATTTCTTCCACATTTTTCATGTTTAAGCACCTGGCAAAGGTTGGTGACTGTCTAAATCTCTCAGTTGCATTAAAAATGCGTGCACACCGCGGTTTTTGCCATTGACATGCAGTTGAGCGTGACATATTGCGTAATTGGCTGACTTGCCCACTGAAAAACAAAAACTTGTGCTCTGAATCAAACTAGCAAACAATTTACATGAACTGTTACAATTGCCTGGCCACCATTTCGTAGATGTTAATGTTGGACTGTTGATAATAAATTCCTGTGTTGCTGGGTCGTAGGTGGCTACGGTTTCTAGTTTCCTCAAATTGGTTCCTTGAAAGCAAGTCTTTTGCTTATGTAGGTCGACTCATGGGGTGTCCTACTTTACCATGACCCAATTCGGTTTGGGCGTATGTGCCAATGATTTTATGCGACAACGCCAACGGCAACCATTTTGCTTGTTGCCCGTCACTAGCCTGCCCCTCGAGCGCCGGAATGAACATCACCTCGTGCAAACTGAACGGGGTCGTCTCACGTCCGTGGATCAAGCTAATTTTAAGTACAACACGAGCTTGTACCATGAAAATGGCGAAATATTTGTTTTTTTCGTACCTGTTATAGAAATAAATTTCAGCAAACTGGGTCAAATTCAATTCTGACGAGTATTTGAAAGTGGCGATCATTTTTCGCATGCTGTTTTCGTATCTTTGCTCTCTGTCCATGAAGACCAAGTTCGTTGGGTTGCTGAATTCAGGTACGCTGTCCACGAAATCAGCTGATAAAAATAAATCGACTATAATTCCAGTAAGAAACTATAGTCAAATAATAACTATAGTCAGTGAGGAACTATAGTCTGTGATTAAGTGTAGTCTATGACCATACGCTTACAAAGAAATTGTCTCCTCTCCAAAACTTCATCCCCACCATGGAAAAATGAACTAACAGCACGAAAGTCGAATGGAGGATTTCTCCTTTCAGCAAGTAAATCAGGATTCATTTTTTGCTTTCAAACCACTTTTGCAAGTAAAAACTTCAAACTAAAACGTGTTCTTCATATTGTCGTCATATTGGATTTTTTTGGCGCGTCAACTGATAAACAATCATTCCACCTAGTTTGTTTTTATTGTGCTGAATGTCAGAAGTTGCGATTAAAGTGTCAGCGTCATCAAGTCAAACAACATTCGAATTTATTTTCCCCTAGATGCTCAAAAACATTTACAACTACCAACCACAAGCTAGGAACATTCGAAAACAAAAAATTGTTTCAAATCTTTGATTTGTTCACCATTGGAGCAATGTATTTGAAATGACTATCCAAAACCTACAACAAGATAACACGTTAGGAAAAGCGTTGGTAAAAATTCAGTGTTGCAATTCACCTGTTTCTTGTTCAAAGGCGATTCTTGAGCGTATTTGTATAAATTTGGATATACATCACCGTCAAATCGACCCAACACCGAATTCAGTTCTCTGTCGCGGAAATCGAATGCATCAACTAGCGGCACAGCTATCGGACGAATTTCAGCGAGCATGTCGTACAGCTTTTTCTTGATGAAATTCATTTGCAAGATGCTGATATATTCGTCCTAAATCAGTGGACTACATTAAAACATACAGTGCTAACTAACATAAGTAACCCTCGGAACATGTTAACACCTGTTAATTTGTGCTGTTATCACAAGTTACTTCGTCTGTGGAATCTGTTAACATATGTTGCATGATGTAAAGATATCATATCATAAGTGACAGTTGTTAACACACGTTGCACAGCTAGCAGAATGTGTTGACAGATGACACATTTGCTTAGAAAATGTTAACATATGTCTGTAACAGGTGTTATATAGTGTAGAAAAATATGTTGAAATGTATTAAATAGTAAGAGGAAGAAATTAACAGATGCTACATTGTATGAAATTAGTGTTAGGACATGTCAACATCGTCTTCGTAAGTTAACACAAACTATATTGTCGGCGAAATGTCTCACGTGTCATATAGTCTAATGAATATGTTAACACGTGTTGAGTAGACTAAGGAAAATATGTTAATACATTTAACAAGTCATTGGAATATTATTATGCTGTCTGTGGAAAGTGTTAACACTCGTTAAGGAAACCTTAGGAATGTGATAGCATACGTTACATATGTATGATAAAGTCAATAGTTCTATACCTGAACATAATTTCCTGATTTGACATGAATTCCGTACATTGCGTAAAATTGGCACATAGTGCGCATTAGCTGTTTGACATTATCGTCATTTGCGGTTTCGATAACTTCAATGAAGTTCTTCACAAGGAACACCCTAACATGCGCCTGAAACACAGCCGCAACTTGTTAATAAACTTCAACTCAAAAATCTTTCCTCCGATTTACTTTCGAACATTTCGTTAATTCGACAGCGCACTTATCCCAGGCTTCTTCGGCCGGATATCCGTGTTTTTCCAACTCATTCAAATGCTGAACAGTGGCCAAAATTTTCCTTTGCGCTGCGTGTTCGTAAATGTCCAGCAGATCGGCAAGTTTGAACTCTTGATCTAAATTGCTTTTGACAGCAAGTTTCTTCCACAAGTAACCAGTCAAGCGTTCTTTCTTCGAATCTCTTACAGTTTTTACCAAATGTCTGTAAAAAAAATACGTTCACAACATCTGATTTTGTTTTGCATTTCAGCTCGCTGTTACCTGGCAACTTGCAAAAGCAATACAATATTATCGCCTTCGTAAGTGCAGCCGCTAGATGCCGCGGCATACAGTTCCGGCAACCCGCTAGCGTGGGAATATCCGTGGCCACCGCAGCTTAGTCGGCATATTTCGATACCCTTAGCAACTTCGAAAGTAACGTAAGCCTTCAGACCGGATGAGACGATATGCAACTAGAGGAATAAGATAAGATTGCAAACTCAATGATGTTCAGATGACTCGAGCCTCTCAATACTTCGCACAAACTATACTTTGCACCGGTTAGACGTCGCGCAGGTTAGGCATCGCGTCAGCTAGACATTGCATTGGCTAGACATCGTGTCAGTTAGAGATTATGCGGGATAGGCATAGCGCCGCCGGCTGGACATTACGCGGGCTAGACATCACACCGGCCAGATCGGGACTGCTAGACTGGCTAGACATCACATCGGCCAGATATCGGACAGTGTACACTTACGTAACTCATGAATGATAATCAAAGGTTCCTACTTCAGGCAGCAGGTCGATATCCCCTTGTTTGATTTGCGCGTTGATATCAGTGTAGACTTTTTGCAGATACACCCCGGCGAAGAAGAACGCGTAGGTTTTAGCAATTTCTGGAAACAGTCGATATTGCTGCGTTTGATAGTCGAGCAGTTTTACTTCGCCCTGTCTGAAACAAAATGCGCGTTGTTCCTTGACATTGAACCAGGCACGGATAAATCGCTAACCCGGACACCTTTTCGCCTTGCTTTCTAACGCAACCGTATCTCGTGGCTATCGTTGCGGCCATGCCTAAACAGAGCGCTTGCTCTTCGATCATGTACGATCTGACTTTGAGCATAGTGGCGTAGATTAGCTTCTGGTGCTTCGGTGGCACGTAGGTACCATCGGGCTCGACCCTCGAGTTCCTCATTAGCATATTCTCACGCGGCACCCTCACGTTATCGATTCTTAAGAAACCATTGTCGTTTGAATTGGCGCCAAATTTTGGGCCGATATCCCCCACAGTTATGCCTTAAATCAGTCAAAGTTCATTGCAAGCAAATTTTTCGCCTGTATTTTTTATGTTTCAGCACCCGGCAATGGTTGATGAGTGTCGAAATCCCTCAATTGCATTAAAAAAGCATGCACACCATAGTTGACACCTTTCGTGTGAAGATGAGCTAAAACCAGGGCGTGGTTTGATGATTTTCCTACTAAAAAACGAACAACGGTAAAATCAACTATGGACCTGGAGGAAGAATTACAATTTCCGGGCCACCATTTCGTGGATGTCATTGTTGGACTGTTGATAATGAATTCCTGAGTTGCTGGGACGTAGGTAGCTGTTGTTTCCAGTTTTTTCAAGTTAGTACCTATTACAAACAAATTACATGCCGTTATTTGCTGAAGAAAATGCAAGAAAATGATTCATTACCATGGCCCAATTCAGTTTGAGCATAGGTGCCAATGATTTTATGGGACAATGCCAACGGCATCCATTTAGCTTGTTGCTCATCGCTGGCCTGACCCTCCAATGCTGGGACGAACATAGCATAGTGTAAGAACAGCGGAGAGGATTCAAAGCCTTGAGCCAGTCTACAATAGGTATGATTGAAAAGCTGCTAAAAAACAAATTTCTCTCGCTACTACCTGTTGTAGTATTGAAGGTCTGCTAAATCGGTAATATTCAGCTTGTTCATGTGCTTGCGAACAGCGATCATTTTTCTGGCGGCATTTTCGTACCTTTGCTCTCTGTCCATAAACACCAACCTCGTTGGATTGTCGAAGTCAGGTACGCTGTCCATATAATCGGCTAAATCAATTATAGTCAATGAACATCAATAGTAATAGTAATTGTTCAATGAGCAACAATAGTAATTGTTGTAACTGTAGTCACTAGATCAACTATAATCGATTAACAACTGTGGTTCATGAACATCTATAGTCACTGGACAGCTATAGTCTACAGTATATAGACAACTATAGTTTAGGCATGGCCGCAACGATAGCATCGAGACAGTGTTGCGTTAGAAAGCAAGGCAAAAAGTGTCTGAGTTAGCTATTTATCCGTGCCTGGTTCAGTGTCAAGGAACAAAGCGCATTTTGTTTCAGACACGGCGAAGTAAAACTGCTCGACTATCAACTGTAGTCATTGAACAATTGTAGTCAATGAACACCTACAGTCAATGAACAACTGTAATCCCTGGACAGTTACAGTCAATGAACAACTTAGTCAATCAAGGAAATGAACAACTATAGTCCATGAACAACTGTAATCAGTGAACAACTACGTCAATCAACAACTACAGTTAATCAACAACTATAGTCAATAAACAACTATAGTAAATCAACAACTATAGTCGTTGAACAACTGTAGTTAATAAACATTTATAGTCAATGAACACCTATAGTCAATGAACGACTACAGTCAATCAACACTTAGTCGATGAACAACTATAGTCAGTCAACAACTGTAGTCATTGGAGAACTACGTCCATGAACAACTATAGTTATGAACAACAATAGTCAATCAAGGAACAACAATAGTTAATGAGCAACTATAGTTGCAGAACAACTATAGACTTACCGATATATTTTCTTTTCGCCAAAACTTCATCTCCGCCATACAAAAACAAGGTTACAGCTCGGAAGTCAAACGGCTGATTTTGCCTTTCAGCAACTAAATCGGGGTTCATTTTTTGATTTCGAAGAATTTTTCCAAAAACAGCTAATGTCGTACGTACAGTATATATATAGTTGAGCTAAACCTGTTTAGTTCAACGCTGTGGTTCGACTTTTTGTGTGTCGACAAACACTATCGCTGTTTGTTTTGTCTGCAATGATGTTCGTCAAAAGTGAGCTGATAAATCGTACCACTTTTGCGAGCCCACCTAAAACAAAATAGGGTATGAAAAAATTAATTGGAACAAATCAAAACTTTAGACCTACAGTGGGAAATCGACTAAACAGTTGGAAATCAACTATTGGTTCCTTGACTGACTATAGTTGTTCATCGACTATAGTGTTGATTGACTGTAGTCGTTCATTGACTATAAGTGTTCATTGACTAAAGTTTTTCAATGACTATAGTTGTTGAATGACTATAGTTTTCCAGTGACTATAGATGTTCATTGACTATAAATGGCGGAAATCAACAGCACTTCAACCTTAGATACGATTAGAAATGATTAGATTAGAAATCAACAGCTGTTGTGTAACGTAGAAGACAACAACAACACAGAAATTAGGATATAGAATTTTATTAATTCAAGTAAATCCAGGCGATAACAAATCCCACATAATAAATCCAAATGGTATTACCGTAATAATGGAATATAAGAATATTTACAATAGAATAATGTCTAATAATTACAAAGTCCTGATGGGAATGAGACTGATTTTGAAGGGGTTTATATACTATTTTGGGGAAAGGGAGAGGGTGTTTCCAGAAAACCTATTTATAAATCATAAAAGGTGATGAGTCATAATTCTTCCTATCCAAACCTATGTATAAAAACTATAAATTCCTTCTATAACTTTCTAATGATTTATCAATGCTTCATAATCACATTCTTTATTCTATTCTAGAACTTCTGGAACAATGATGTCATTGGCTACGGCGCAAGTCCTGATGGTTCACTATCACATGCATTATTCTAGAATGTTCTGGAATGATTTCTCTTTTATTCAAGTGGGCGTTCTTCTAGAACATTTTGGAACGTGTGTGTGGGCCTGGATGACGCCGTGGCCTGGTGCCAGGTTTCTAGAAGATTCCAGAAGTTTCTAGAATGTGGTGACGTCATGGCTGGTTGCATTATCTAGTGAGAGCTATTTTATCTTTGTTGCAATTTCTTAACTTGCATTAAACTGTTCAATATATCATGGAGACTTTTTAAGCTTTATATAGAAGGGATCGTAACATTCGTTCCATGTAATAGAGACTGTTCATGATATGGGAACTTGAATTGCATGTAAAATATAGATATTTCGGGTCCAGACTGTGAAAAGTCGTTTACTATATGGAGAGTTTAATATATAGAGATTTACTCTATAGAGATTCAGTCTCCCCCCCCCCTATGTTAAGCCTATAAGCGCCAAAGAAGCTTACTTACTTCATTTACGTTCTGAGACCTTCTCTTCTTAGGAAAATATAAACCATAATTACATCCGTTATCATCAATGTTCAGCATGACCTCAATTTTATGGCACAGTCGTGTTTTTCTAAACAGATTTTCTCATTTACTTAATGCTTTTTTTCTGAATGTTTATTGCGTTCTTTAGCCACAATATTACCCAATAACTATTTCATGTGTGGAAAAAAGTAACTTTTTACTACTTTTTTAATTGTATTATTCCACGTAATGATAATTATACTATCAAAAAATGCTTGGCAAATTTTCTTCACCAGCTGCTGAATACACAATGTATGTGACGTTTTTAAAAACAGGTGTCGTAATAACGTTTGACCATGAAGTTATATCCTCTCATTGACTTTGTTTTCCTTAACATATGTTAAAGTTGTTGTTTACATATTCAGCTGAACACAAGCAGTTAAGTTTTTTAACCACAAATATATTTTCCACCACCTGTTTTTTTTCACAAACATAATCGGCAAAATGGAGCAAAATTATTTATTATTGAGCGCAATAAAATGCTTCATCACAATTAAGACCATGCTTCAAAATTATCCATTGAGGATGTAAACGCCGTACAGAACAACACCAGTTGATGATACACATTTATATGATGTCTATTTAAAACCTGGGTTGTACTTGATTAAATATTCATCCATAAACGTGATAGGTACTCAGAACCCAGTGGGTTCAAACCCTGGCGAATGGCAAGGCGTGATGCAGAGCAATTAAACATCGGCAAAACAAAAACGCTATCGACTAATGTTAACTTTTTTTGTTACTATCGATAAAGCAAGGTACCAGCGGAAGCTTGCGCGTTACTATTTGAGACACTGACGCGCTCAAACTGTTTTCAGCTTCGTATTCCAACTGGCTGATTCTGAGTTCCAGCTCCTTTGCATAAGCCACCATGGCATTAGGGAGTAATTGAGACAGTGGATCGGACTGATCAGAATGCTCATTTCGAATTTCGTCATCGACTGTGTATAGCCTTATCCCTCGGAGGGGTGTTATCAACATGAGCCACCGTGTGACACCATGGTGAAACTTTTCTATTTTCATGGGACTGACCCTGCTAGTGCAAACGTAGGATTTATGACTTACTCCTCCACAAGTATAGCAAATGATGCCTTTTTATGTTGATCATGTGATACACATACATGACCGAGTGAGTAGCGTCGAACCTGCCAAGCCGCCAACAGGTCAGACTGCCTGAGCTGAAGTAGTGAGCTAGCGACACAAGACCCTTAGTAAAAGTGTGCTATAGATAAGCGATCCAAAATTGCCCTCGTCCGCTATAGTTATACTCTATAGTTTCCACTATAGTCGATGAGGGGATGATGCGCGAGTAGCCATTCAACCCTCCGAGACCACTAGCCAGGCACGAAACCTGCCAGAAAAGCCGTCCAAGGTTTACCTACTTGGTACTAGGAAACAACAAAGACAGCCCAGTAATCGACGCGAGACGCTTGATTGTCCCCTTGCAGCACCTATCTTGTTCCTTGGAATAGTCTAGATGCGGTTTGTGATGGAGGCCACGGATAGCGTAGTTTCGCATCCTACAGTTAAAAGTTGTACGACCTTAATTTTTATTATTTTTGCATCACAACATCACCGTGTTTTTCAAACGCATCTGTTGACAGAAAAACGTTAGAATATTTTGTCCCAAATGTGAAAATTAAATACACAATCAGCTGGCAGGGGTCTACGTCAATTCGTCGTAAGTCAATTCGTCATACTGGTCAATTCGTCGGACCGGTCAATTCGTCATACTGGTAAATTTGTCGTACTGGTCAATTCGTCGAAGAAAAGTTATTATAGTTATAGATACGTGTTAGTTACTAAACTTAAATTTATTAGTACTAAAGGAGAAAGATGAATGCTTTAAGTCAAGATAAATAAACGCAAAAAAATTAAGACAAACAAGGTACAATGATAAATTTATTAGTACTACTACAAGTTTCTTGTCTTTTATCTGGTAGCAAGCCATAGACAAGAGGAATACAACTATTGTTAACAAAACCATGCAATGTATAAACCTGATAAAATAATGTTGGTGACACCTTGAAGGTTCCTGCGGCTCATCTAACCCTAATTTACCAGTATGACGAATTGACTTACGACGAATTGACGTACAACAAATTAGTTTACGACGAATTGACAGGATCCCAGCTGGCAGTACTTACTGTATGCATCTGTGTTGAGTTCACACAGTTATTTTGTTTTCGCTGTAATATATATAAAACACCAGTCCACTAGACATGCCCCGTGCCTGCAAAGATAATAAACGGTAATCATGCTCTATTTTTATTTATTAAAGCATTGAACTTTTGTTAAGTAAGAATTGTGCTGCGGCAATTTTGATATTGTAGTTTATGTTCGGCTGCTTAAACTGTATTGCTTGAATTGAAATGAAATATTCTAATGCAGCAACGTTGCAGTTCAACTGTAGCTCGGCTCAAAATGAAAGTTTCCAATCACTCTCGAACACAATCCTGGTTTCTAATTTACCAATTTTGTACACACAAATAGCACTTTGTATTTTTGAAATTTTTAAAGCAGCATTGACAATAACTGTATTTTATCGAATCAAATGGATGAAGCAAAACAGAAAATTGGTGTTTGTTGCATTGGTCATATCAAGTTTTATAGCGTCGTCGAGCCTTGTTGTGGCTAATTCAATTATTATCATTCGCTACCATGCGGGTATTCCAGACATTCTGTCACAGAGAGCCTGTGCAACCATGTGGATGGTAACCAACATTTCGATTGATTTGGATGCCTCGCTTTCATTAGCAGTGGCGATTGATCGTTTCCTGGCTGTTTGGGTTCCTTTCAAATGGCTGAACATGAAACCACACGTTCGTTGGTGCCTCCTGTTTGCTTCCATTTTTTATTCTGTTGTCGATTCTGTGGGAAGAGTTCTTACTACTTCTAACGAAACTTGCGTTATAATATGTCTATGCTTTGACAAAGATCTAACTGTGACTTTATGGTGGAATGAAATTGACAGTTTGATTATCAAAATTGGTGGGTCATTGATACTGTTTAGTTACATTGCTATTCCCCTAGGCGTTTTTTTGCAATTCAAAGCCTGCACAAACCAGGTGAAACAAAATTTCATTATTATCAATTTGCAAGCTCTTGAAGAACAGCAAAAAGCCGCTTTAGCATATGTTCGTAAGACTTGCAACCTTTTCCTTGCTATGTTCATTGGAGATCGCTTGTTGGTATATGCGTTTTGTCATATTGGAATATTAGTTTTTCCTGACGATTACATAATGTCATCCATCTTTCAGTCTATAGGCAATGTATTGTCGATCATGGAAGGAATCATACCATTTACTCTTTGGATGCTTGATAAAAACTTTAGAGCCGAATTGTTATCTATTTTTCGTAACTTAGGGTACATTTGCTACCGAAAGGCAAAACTTTACAATGTAAATTTATAAGATTGAATTTTGATGAATTATTTGTTGAAATAAAATTATACAGTTGACAGTTTTCCTAAATGCATTGATATGAGCAGGAGACCGTCGCGGAAAACAACTGAATGTGGTTAATTACTGTATTTTTATATATTTATAACCAAAAAAAATTGCTCACGTGTACTCGTGCGTTACTCCCCTTACACTGCTCGCCTTATTTTATCGTGTTTTTTATTTCAAATATGTTCGTTTAAAATAAGTCGTAAAGGTTGTTTTCATTTTGTAGCAATGTTTGGAAAAATATCTTCATATTTATTTTCTGGAGGGAGAGTTAGCCGCGGCGAATGCGTTATCAGTTGGAAATTACTGCTAGGATCGCTTCAGGGAAGAGTGTGGCACAAGAAATAGAATGAGCAAACCAAAATAGCATACCTTATCCAGACCGAATGACTGGCAGCGCAGATCTTCACAAGCAAAATCTCAGCTATTTTAATCAACGCGCAAACGAGCATGAGCTTCTACAGTTAAGATCCAACTAGATCTTGACGATGAGAATGCATTTTTTGATTTGCCCAGCACTTAGTTTCACAAACAACATTATATATGATTGCTTCAGTGCAAACTTTCTGACTGCTGATGAACCTGTCGGTAATGCCGTTCACCCAATTGGAGTCGTACCAACTGCAACCATGAAGCGAGCGTCATTCCATTTGCAACCGGACGTGAATCAGCATTGCGATCGCAATTTGAGATGAATCAGACCCATTAGTTCCAGGTGGAGTTGATGATTGTAATAATGTAGGCAAGAAATATTCTGACATGACGTTGGCTACCTAGCTTCGTTGATCGCTAGGGTAGTAGTCCACGATGTTCCGTTAGGGATATTTGCACGGTTGTTCAGAAATCAAGACGATTTTTTTGCTTTACACACACTAATAAACGACAAAGCTCAAATCGACTTCCAGCGCGCTATATTTACTTCAACCACCATATTTTCGTATAATTTTTGCAAGGCAAAAAGTAGACATTAAAATTAACATAATATTGCACTTACGAGGGAACATTTTGGGGTGCTACGCTCGGAATGAAGCAAGATGTAATTCAATTGAAAGGGGCTTAAAAACTTATATTGTAAAGTGATGTTCATTTTTCCTGGTGGGCCCTAATTAAGTTTTTGTTTACACTTTTGTTAATAATAATAAGTACCAGAGGAAAAGTGCAGGAAAAGTGCAGGAAAAGTCAGCATCTGTGGTGTAGTAGTTAGGGCGTCGGGCTTTCAACCATTTTCATTCATGTTCGATTCCCACAGGAAGCAAATTTTCCTCTTTTGATAGGTCAATGGCTATTGTTGGCAAAGCCCCAAAATTAAAAAAAAACAAAGTAGAAAAGTGCGCGGTCGAATATAAATGTAAAAGCAAACAATTGTACCATGCAAAAACTTTGTTTTCTTTTGGATTTAATTAATTATAAACCTGTTAAATGTAGCAAAGGTTTTTTGAGCGTTGTTGCAAATGTTTCGCCTGATCGAAACAGTGAAATTACTGAAGAAGAAATATCAAATGGCAACATGTTTGTATATTAATTTGCAAACGTTAATAGCTGACTACAAAACTAAAATTACTGCAAAGGCCATTTTTATATTTACATACTTTTTAGTAATTGGACAAAAAAGTGAAAAAATTTGCTTCCTGTGGGAATTGAACTTGGATGAAAATGGTTGAAAGCCCGACGCCCTAACCACCACACCACACCACAGACGCAGACTTTTCCTACAACTTTTCCTCTGGTACTTATTATTATTAACAAAAACAAAAGTGGAAACAAAAACTTAATTAGGGCCCACCAGGAAAAATGAACATCACTTTACATTATCAGTTTTTAAGTCCCTTTCAATTGAATTACGTCTTGCTTCATTCCGAGTGAAGCACCCCAAAACATTCCCTCATTAGATACTTTCGATTTTTGCGATAAGCATAAACGGACATTTACAAATATGAATATGAAATAGTATCAAAATGAGCAAAACAAAGAACAACTATGTTACACGATCCAGATCAAATTCTAATTGCCTTCGGAGACAAACCAGCCCAAATTCTACCTGTAAATGAGGATGAAACAGACGGCATACTAGTTGCAATTGATGATGAAGCAGTCCAGATTCCAGCTGCAGTTGATGTTGATGCTGACCACATTCCAGTTGTAAATGAAAACTAGCCGGTTCACATTCAGGGTGCCGCAGGGTCAACTAATTTAGCAGCGGCTCTCCATCACATGATAAATGGTTTATAGTGATGGAACACATTGCTCCGTCCACCATATTTGAAAATGCGGTAAAAGTTCATGAACTGCATCAAATTGAAATAATGCAGGACGGCGTTATAAATCCGAATATTGACATTCAGCGTCAAAAGAGTTGTTTATAGAATACAGTACGCGTATCCACTGTTTGCCGCACGGAAATTTAACATGACTCGGATATTAGATAATTGTGCCGTCTGTGGTCATTATTTTAAAAACAGGCTAACATTGAACAATCAACAACAGTTTCTGAGACGACATTAACAGATATATTTGTAAACTAAAAAGTTGCTATCAAAGGTAACTTATTTGTCATCAGGATAGATTACCAGTGAACATTTGTCATAAATTGATGCAAAAACTTCCACTTGGGCTGTGATTTACAAGTCGCCATGACAAATTCACTCACATTGTACAGCTGTCATTAAAACATAGACTTTATCTTTTGAGGTGACAGACAGACATAAATCTCATTCAGATTCAGGTTTAGTTTAAATTTGGTAAAAGGCTTGCGCGATGTTTGCGACACACCCACCGTAGTGTTTCATGTACTTGTTCAATTTAATTCGTCTGTCGAATAATTCCTAAGGCACAGTTAATATCGAGGTAGCGCTGTTTTTCGAATGTGGGTGAGTTAAGAACTCAGTTGAATGAAGCGAACAATGAACTGAATGTTCAACTTAAATAGGCCATAAAGCTACCATTTTGCAGAGATGTTTGGTAAAAGATCTTCTAGGGCGAAAGTTAGCAGCTACAGACCAGCAGTTGGGTGAAATGGACAAACACAAAAACATCGATAACTTCGATGTAACCTTGTTAATTGCGGTTGCACCCGCCGGTAATGCTGATTTCCCAATGGAGTCGAGCCAGTCCGCAATCAACCTTCAATGCTGAAGTAGCCAATCCGAATGAAGAAGAAGAGCCCGACTTAGTTATAAACAATCAACTTGCGTTCGAGCCATAGGTTGCTGCCGACCAGCCAATAGTAGTTGCCTTGATAGATGGTCAACAAATGGCGGAGTATTTGAACCGTCCGACATATTCGGAAATGCGTTACAAATTCATCCAGTTGAAAGAATGCATAATGGATAAAGGGTAGGACGAGGGCTTGCATTCAAGACAAAATGTAAGGCGACAGAGAGATAGTCGGGTTCAAAGCTCTTCGCTTCCATAAAGAACCATCAGACCGGAATGGTCTCCAATTCGCTGCCTACGTTGTGACTGATTGACTTGTGTTTGGATTTGGATTATTGCTGCTTTCAGCATACATGCTTAACTCATTTAATTGTTGTGCCAACGTTAAAACAGATGGATTTTGTGTGGCAAGACTTAGCATTGCTATCGCTGTAGGGTTTGATGGGCTGTAGTTCTGCTTTTCCCTCATTTCTGTTTTGATTGCGATAGCGACTGCATTTTCGAATGAATTTGGTTCTCCCTGCCAAACCCATTGTCTAATTCCAGGTTGTAATCTTGTGATAAAATGATTCTTAATGTTAACGTCATTTGCGTCGCCCGGCATCCATGCATGCTCTTTTAGCTAATCTTCGAATATCAGAAGCATATTGGCTGACGGATTCGATTCGCCAATTTCGAAAACTTCTCTCCCATTCACTCCAATTCGACTCATGTGCATCTCCACTGAATGTCTGCAAACGTTGACCTGTTCCTGCGGCCATTATGGGTCGACTATTATGCAGTTCTTGAACTTGATTCACTGTCTGTACAATAGCTGTTGTATGGCGTCCATGACTATTTGTTCACCGTAATCTTGGACTTGATTCTGATTGTTATCTTCAGCTTCTTGTTCTAGGTTATCGTCCACGAATGCAGGATTATGGAACATGTTTCGGTTATCTTCAGCCGCCAGTGGTGCAGCGTTGGCGTCTAAGTTGTTTGGCACTGGCGAATTTTGCTGGACAGCAAGTACAGCTTCAAAACATTTCGTAGAACGACTCGTCTAACTGAGCTGCTGCTTCCAATAATCTACCAGGGGTTAATCTGATACCTTCAACAGGGGGTCTGGGTCGTCTGACTAGTCTTTCTGGAGCTGTTCCAAATCCTGTAATCCATGCATTACTTCCTTCGGCGACCGCGTTTCTATCTTGCTGTTCGACGGCCTCGAATTCTTTTGATACAGTAGGCCTGGGATTTTGGTTAGCCGTCGTCGAAATGACACAGGGATGTTCTGACTTCGATCAGATAGAATTTTATTAATTCAAGTAAATCCAGGCGATAACAAATCTCACATAATAAATCCAAATGGTATTACCGTAATAATGGAATATAAGAATATTTACAATAGAATAACGTCTAATAATTACAAAGTCATGATGGGAATGAGACTGAGTTTCCTGATTTTTAGAACGTTCTGGAAGGTGCGTAGGCGTGCACTAGCCTGCCGCCAGGCTTCTGGACAATTCCGGAAGTTTCTAGAAGATGGTGGGCGACACTGACGTCCTTGATGGTGGGCCACATGTTGACTGATATAAAACCCTCGTTACAGTTGGAAATATATTGTTGCTGTAAAATCAGGACTTGTAAATAAATTTTGTGCTCTAAAAATCGCGTCAGTTGTAATAAATCACCTGTTGTCTGATGTTCGAATTCAACAGTTTTTAAAAATCAAAAGTTGTAGGAAAGCAACTGTTGCTTGAGACCAACAAATTAACGGTTGCAGAAAATCAATTGTTATAGGAAATCAGGTGATGTTGAAAATCAACTGTTCTCGGAAATGTTGGAAAGCAACAGATGCCGGAATTCATCAGTTGTTAAAAACAACTTGTCAAAAATCAACAGTTGTTGGAAGGCAACTACTATTGTTGGTGCTCAACGTTGTTTGAAATCAACACTTGTTAGAAATCAACTATTGTAAAAATCAACTGTTGTTGGAAATCAACAGGTGTCGGAAGTCAACGGTTGTTGAAAATCAACAATTGTGGAAGTATGCTATTGTTAAAAATCATCTGTTGTTGGAATTCAATTGTTGTTTAAAATAAATAGATGTAGGAAATTAACTGTTGTTGATGATCAGTGTTGTTTGAAACCATCTGTTGTTTAACAACAGTTGTTTGAAATAAAGTGTTGTTGGAATTCAAAGGTTGTTAAAAATCAACAGTTGTTGGAAGTTACCTGTTGTTGAAAATCAACAGTTGTAGGAAACGAACTGTTGTTGATGATCAACACTGTCTGAAATCAACAGCTGTTGCAAATCAACTGTTGTTTGAGATCAGCAGTTGTTTGAAACCAAAATCTTTGAAACTTTTTTGAAAGTTGCTAATTTGCACAAATTTTATGTTCAAAATTTTATTTTCCTGCATTTATCAATTTTGTACGCTCGATGAGAAATGTCTGACGTGTTTTCTCAAAATTTACAAACAGCTCAATAAATTTTTTCATTCTATCGTCTCCATTTTACTTGCTCGTTGCCATGGATGAAATATGTAGAAAGCTTCGCCAAATGTTGACATTGCGGATTTATTTTCGCAAGCCACTTACTTACTCCAGCATATTAATCTAGTTTTGCACGTTGAAATTTTTGTTTCACATCCAGTTTTGCGAGCGCCAGCAAAGTTTTATGTACCGAAAGGTGACATTTATTGCAGTCGTAAATTTCAGAAAAAGTGTGGCATAAATAATTTTTCTGATCAGAACGTCATCGAAATGAACACAACAATTACGCTGGCCACTGGCTGTAAAATGCCACTAATGGGTTTGGGCACTTTGCAGGTAAATCTTATGGCCTAACTGATTTTGTTTGTAGATAAAGGCTGATTTTATCTGAAAACACTTGCAACTAAATCAATCAATGCTGACGTTAAGAGATCAATTGCGACTGAATCGTGGCCGGATTCTTGAAATCAGTTGTAGGTAAATCAACCAATTTTCGGAAATCGATTGCAAGTAAATCAACGATTTTCGGAAATCAATTGCAAGTAAATCAACCGATGTTCTGAAATCAGTTGCAACTGGATCAATGTTGACTTCAAGAAATCAATTGCGGCGGAATCACAGATGATTTCTTGAAGTCAGTTGTAAGTAAATCAACTGATTTCGTGGCATATATTGCAAGAAACAGCGTTGCAACTGAATGAACAAAATGATTTGATGATGTCGATAGCTGAATTAAATCAGTTACGAATGAATGAAGCTTTCTTGGAAATGTTTGCAATGATTTCGTGAAATCAATTGCAATGACTTCTTCAATTCAATTGCAATGATGTCTTGAATTCAGTTGCAACGATTTCTTGTATTCAATTGCAAAGGCATCTTGAATTCAAGTGCAACCATTTCTTGTATTCAGTGAAATGATTTCTTGAAATCAAAACACTGATTTCATCTAAATCAAAGCTGTGATCACTTGTAGCCGAATCAACTTGAGTTCTTGATTTGATTAAGGCTGGTTCTGAAGAACTCAAGCAAGCTGTCGAGACAGCCATCGACGTCGGATATCGTCACATCGATACAGCGTTCGCATATTTCAACGAGAAGGATATCGGCGATGCTTTGCACAAGGTTATCTCATCTGGAAAAGTGAAACGAAGCGATTTGTTTATAACAACTAAAGTGAGCGATTTCGCCGCAAGATTTGACTTGCCGCAGGCGTTATCGTGCATTTTTTCAGTTGCACGTCCAATTTCTTCGCAAAGAAGATGTCATGCCAAAATTAAAAGAACAATTGAAAGCTCTGCAATTGGACTACGTTGATTTGTATTTAGTTCACGGCTGTCTAGGGGTCAAAGTAATTCAAATCCAAACAGATTGTGCAACTATAGTTGCCGATGTTGCAACTATTTGTGTCCAGCTTTGCAACTTTGGTTGTTCAGGATAGCAACTATAGTTGTATGCCATTGCAACTACAGTTGTAAATCATTGCAACCAGAGTGGAAATAATTGCAGCTAGTGTGGTATATCGTTGCAGATACAGTGGCACATCATTGCAACTACAGTTGCGTCAGCATTTCGACTATAGTGACCGGTTGCTTTTGCAGAAAATGGAGGGAAATCCATTCCCAATGGAAAATGGCAAAGCGCTGTTTGATGTGGTGGATCACATGGAAACATGGTCAGCCATGGAAGAATGTCACAAAGCTGGACTGGCTAAAAACATCGGCTTGTCCAACTATAGTTTATCCCAATTGAAAAACGTCTGCGAAAAAGCCACAGTAAAACCGCACATGTTGCAGGTACGTTTTGTAAATCTTTGAATCAGTTCAGCGCTCGTTAGTTTAATTGAAAAACAAAATTTCAGTGCGAATGCCACATTTATTGGCCGCAAAACGAACTGTATGACTATTGCAAAAGTCAAAATATCGGCATGACTTCGTATGGAACCATGGGAAGTCCGGGCAAGAAGGGTCACGGATTTGACGAGTAAAACGGTTACCAGTTACAACTATAGTTGGAAACTACATTCAACTCATTCAACTTTAGTTTTCCATCATGCAACTATAGTTGTCCATGAGTGCAACTATAGTTGTCCATCATTGCAACTATAATTGTTCATCGTTGCGACTTTAGTTGTCAGCCATTCCAACTGAAGTCGTAAAATCGTTGCAACTATAATTGTCCATGATTGCAAGTATAGTTGTCCATGATTGCACGTATAGTTGTCCGTCATTGCAACTATAGTTGTCCATAATTGCAACTTGTCCATCATTGCAACTGTAGTTGTAAATCGTTGCAACTATAGTTTCAATAATGCAATAATTTGTTTTTCAGCGACAGTCAGCCATCCTTGATGGAAGATCCGATTGTTGTAAAACTCAGCGCGAAATACAAAAAGTCACCGGCTCAAGTACATCGTGCAAAAAATGTGGCTGCAAAAGTAAATCGGCAGTACCGATCTTTTGTTTTCAGGTGTTGCTTCGCTGGGCTGTCCAGAGGAACATCTGCGTCATACCCAAGAGCACGAACGCCAAGCGCTTGAAGGACAATTTCGAAATTTTCGATTTCACGCTGTCTGATGCTGATTTCAAAGAACTGTCGGATATCAAAACGAGACGTCGGATGTACAACGTTTCGATGTAAATGACAACAGCTATAGTGACTTGCCAGTGAACTGTAGTGATCTGTAATAGCACCTGTAGTTGCAAAATGTTTGCAACTATAGTGGTCTACCATTTACAACTATAGTAACGTACCATTGCACTATTATGGGCTGTCATTGCAATTATAGTTACCTATAGTTGTGAAATAGTACCGACATTTTGTTTCAGGTATGAAGGACACCCGCAATTTCCCAAAGATGACTTTTAAAAATGGAACTTCCTGTGAAAGCTAGTTCAAACTGTAGTTCAATAGTGACAATAGTTACAGCCTTGTTGTAGCTGGCATTATGTTGTAGTTCAAGAAAAAAACAAACAAGATGCTGGATACTGTCATAAAAATGTTAAAATTGCAACAATAGCGGCAAATCTTTGCAAATCGTGGCAATCTTTGCAACTATAGTGGAAAATCAATGCAACTATGGTAGCAACTGTAACGGAAAATCATTGCGCCTATAGTGGTAAATCATTGCAACTATAGTGGAAATCCATTGCAACTATGTATAGTGGAAAATAAGTGCAACTACAATGAAAAAATCATTGCAACTATGGTGGCAAATCATTGCAAGAACAAGTACAAATTTTGGAAACTAGTGGCAAATCATTGAAACTACAACGGCAAATCGTTGCAAGTATGATTACAAATTTTCAACTTGTAATGGCTGCAACTGCAGTGGCTGTCCGTTACAACTATAGTCGAAAATCATTGTAACAATAGTCTTAATTCAAGCATTTATTGTGCTCTAAAACGTTGCGATACCAACAAAAAATACAATCAACTCGATTCACGAAAACGTTTTCAGCGAATTCAACTCTTCTTTGACCATTTTGTTTTGGTCGAACAGCTTCCAGCGATTCGCCGGATAGATCGACTTGTTCTTCTCGTACCAACTTCGCAAGACAACTTTCGCGAGATGGTCGTCGGCTTGTTTGGCGTCGGCGGCCGAGTCGAACTCGAACAACGGACCCGTTTTGCCCATGGCCTTGGTCACTATGATGTCGTAGAACGTGTAGAAATGTGGGATGATCAAGTCCTCTTTGACGAACATCAGCGAGTCGACAGTTGAAGATTTTAGTTCGCTGAAGTCCTTGCGAAGCAACTCGAGCGCTTTTTGCAAGAAGTGTTGGACGGTGAAACCTTTTTTCATCTGGGTGTCCAGCCGATGGTCGACGCCGTCCCAGTAGCTGACGGCGATGTCGATCGTTTCATTTTTCAGCTTGCCCTGTCGCTCGGCGGTTTCCTGCCGAAGACTTCGAGTTGTCTGCAAAATGGACGCAGTTAATTTCAATAGACGACGAGTTATAATGGATTTTTGCTATTTATGCAAACCATTTTTTTCGTGATTACGGCAATAATAATTGCAAATATAGTTCACAATGATTAGAACTATAGTTGTAACTATGGGGGTCAATCGTTGCAACTATAGTGCACAATTGTTGCAACTATAGTGCACAATAATTGCAACTATAGTGTACAATCTTTTTAACTATTGTGCACAATCATTGTAGCTATAGCAGACAATTATTGCAACTATAGAGTATAATCCCTGCAACTATAGAGCGCTCTCCTATCAACTATAGTTCACTCTCACCCAAACGATAGCACGCAATCCCTACAACTATCAGTTGCAATAGACGAGGCATCAAAATCGTTTTTTGCTATTTATTCAACCATTTCTAGTAATTGATTGATTAAAAAGTAACAAACGAGCGAGAAAAATGGCCATTGCAACTTTTTAGCTCGCTGAGAATTACAAATTGTTCAAATCGTGCTTAACTCGGTCGTATTTTTTGTTCGGATCGAACGGTTCCCAGCGGCTTGCCGGATAGATATGCTTGTTTTTTTCGAACCAACTCCTGAGGACAACTTTGGCCGGATGCGACTCGGCGTTGTCGACGGCGGCGTCCGATCTTATTCGCAATTCGCCGGCGGCGTCGAACTCGAACAACGGACCAGTCTTGCCCATGGCCTTGGTGACGATGAAATCGTAGAACGTGTAGAAATGAGGGATTATCAAGTCTTCTTTGACGAACATTAACGAATCGACCGACGCCGTTTTTAGCTCGTTGAAGTCCTTGCGAAGCACGTCGAGCGCCTTTTGTAGGAACTGTTGGACCGTATAGCCTTTTTTCATTTTCGTATCTCGTCGATGGCCGCTGCCGTCCCAATAGCTGAAGGCGATGTTGATCGTTTCGCTTTTCAATATTTCCTGCCTCTCCGACCATTCCTGCCGCAGTTTCTCCCGAAGTCTGCATGGGAAAGCAAAAAATCGGCGCTGGTTAGCGACGAAACGAGCAAATTTATGAATCTTACCGATTTTCTTCCTCTTCTCGTTCCTTGTCCGGCAGGAAACTCGTGTCGACCGTCGGGTCTTTGCCGAGTTTCTGTTTTTTGAACGATACGGGCGGCGGCGAGCTACTTTTCGCGTCGTTGTCGTCGTCGTCGGACGTCGCAGGATCTTCGTCGTAGTCGAACGATAAACAACACTTCTAAAAGCAACTATAGTCGTCAATAGTTGCAGCTATATTTGCTAATTTCACTGGCTAGTTTCAATAAATTGTCCAATTCGGCACTTATAAAACATATTTCTCGCGCTTACTTTGGCCCGTTCGTCCAATTTTCGTTTCAATTCGGCGTCTTCGGCTTCTTTGATTTTCAGCTCAGCTTCGACTTGCCGGTGGGCGAGTTGCTTTTCTCGTTCTTTAACCATGTCCTCTTGTTTGGCTTTCATTTCGTCGAGCGTCACCAGGCCTTGAAAAACAGCAAAACGCGACACTTTACGGGCCGGAATTCGGACTTTTCTAGCTAGACTTCGATTTCAAACGCATTTTACCGACTGTATTCGCTTTTAAATGGTGTTCGATCGCATCGTAATGAGTTTTGAATTTTTCGCCGATATCGGTCACGATTCCGCTGGATTCGGCTTGAATTTTCTTTCGCTGTTTTTCGATGTCCTCTTTTTGACGTTCGCGTCGTTTGGCCAAGTGTAGCAATCGGCCGGCATCGGCGATAGATCCAGTGTAGCCGGCCATAATTGCACCGATTTCTTGTTTTCCGAGAGATGTTTCGGGCAAAAATCGAAAACTTTGCGGAAATCGACGAGAAAACGCTAGCGGAAAACGAAAATCGGGAAATTTGCAACTGTATTCAGATTCCCTGGCGACTGAAATTTGTTTTTAAATTCAGAAAGTACTGTAATCCTGATGTTAAACTTTTTAAAATCCGATCCAGATATTGATTTTCAAGCAAGCAGACAATGATATGCTGCTTACCTCAAACTAACCTCAAAAACTTATATCTGAATTTGGACTGGAAATCTCAACTGTAGGATTACTGTACTTTTATTCAAGCCGTCGTTGCAAATGGATTATAGATCAAATTTTAAAGATTGTCAAGAGCTCGGAAAAATACAGACGAAACAAATAATTACAAGAAAAAACTATTGAGGCGACCATAATCGAATTCATTCATCGAACAAACAAACAACTTTGATGTATTTCTTTTCCATTTGCCGTCAAAATCGCCAATTGCTTTTCCTGCAGAATTATCAAATTTCAGCCACTAGCTAAATACTTCAATTTTTTTGCGCGATAAGTTAAAATTATAGCAATAATGGGGTACGACTAAAGAATTCTTCGCATACGACTTCAAAATTAAATCGGGTACGACTAGAGACTAGAGAATGAGCGGTCGTTTCGGCGAAGGCTTTCATCGATTTTGCAAAGGAACATCCATACACGGATTCGCCCAACTGTACGAAACCAAATCGATTTTCTGGACGGTATTTTGGTCGGTGACCATCATCGGAGCTTTGTCATTGACAACGTACCAAATGTACGAAGCCGTTGGTCAGTACATCGATCAACAATCCAACACTGTAATTTATACATCCAGCGAAGATGAATTGATGTATCCGCCGATCAGGCTGTGCTACATGCATTGGCTGTTTTGGGTCGATTGGAATAAAGCGCTGGTAAAACTAAATATAAGCAAAGAAGTTGTCCTATTCGGAGTAAGCTACATGCATCAAATTCAATTGGTCGATCCGTCTTTTAACGTCTCCAAGGTGAGATGCGATTTCGACAAAGTCATGCAATTGCATCGGCTCGCCACTATATCGGATTTCTACAAGTTGATTTCGAGAAGAGTTCCGATTGTCGCCGATGAACGGAGTTTGGCGCTGTTTTTCGACGAAATCGAAATCGTATTCAAATTGCCGAATTATTATCTATTTTGTTACACCATGTCGGCGAATCGGGTGCATCGCTATTTCGATCAGCGAGCTATTTCCAATTCGAAATCGACGAACATCAAACTGTTATCATTTTCGACATTAGACGAATCCTATTCGCAGTTGAAGAACATCGTCACAGCCGACGAGTACAATCGATACATGATCAAGTGGATTCAGCGCAAATCGATGTACAACATCGGCGAAAGCGACAACACTATCGTTGATTTCACAAAGTTCGCACCGCCGATTATTCTCTTTCCGAACGCTTACAACGCGAAAGGCGTGGACATCTTCTCGGAGAATGACGTTTACAGTATATCGATGCAAACATCGGCTCGCATACTAAAAAACAGCCCTAAGACACTATGTTCCGAGGACTACCAGTCGATCGCCGTGAACGATAGTTGCTACTTCAATTGTAAGGTAGTCAGTTGGAACCAATCGTGCAACTGTCAATCGTTGGATCTGGCGTCGGTCATCAAGGAGGATAAGCCGGAGAGATTGTGCAAGAAGGAGATCTTATACGTATCGCCGAACGGCACCGAGACAATGTATCCGGATTCAACGTCCAAGTTGTATTCGGATAGAGTTTGCAATCAATCGGATGTCAACGTATCGTCGGATCGAATCGGCTGCGAGCAAAGTTGCATACCGGCTTGTACGATTTGGTCGTACGATATAAACACAGCGATTACAACAATGGCGCGGATGGTCCGAAGTGCTGGTAGAAAAGCTGTGACCAACATAACCATCGACTATCCGTTGGGTAACAACGTTGTGATAATGATGGAAATTAATTCTCAGACGTTTGGCAACTTCGTCGCCAGCGTTGGCGGACTGTTGGGCATTTGGACCGGCGCTAGTATCGTATCGGTTATACAGTTCTTCTACTTGTGCTGCTTCGCCGAGTGTTCAATGAGAAAGAGTTGCATGTTCAAAAACGGCGAGCGAAAGCAAAATGTGAAAACCTCGATGTCGTTGAAATTCTGATGACGAGAGCATTTAAAATGTGTATCTTCGAATGACAAACGTCTTCTGCGCTGTTTGCCAAGCTAATTACAAGTTTCTATTTTCCATGAAATGAAACATAATTAAAGCAGAGCTGACGTGCTGCATAAGATTTACATTTTGTGTTTCAAATTTTGGATAGTGTTTTTGATTTCTGCAACATTTTCGGGCGCTGGAACCCTTTGAGTTCCGAACTAAACAGAGTAGTAATACAACAATCCGAATTCAGATATTGATTTATGACCATGTGAAATTTAGGTAGACAGCATACAAGAGCCAATAACATACGATATGTTTAAAAATCTGAATACGGGTTGTAAATTTCAACTTTACAATTACTGTACTTTTTAGTTTAGCCATAATTCTAAATGGTCTGTAACAATATTTTCCATTTGAAAATACAAAACATTTCGTTTTGTTACAAAATTGCAGACAAAGAAATTTACGATTTGCAGGTTAATTTAGGTGTATATCAATGCAACCTAATTTTAATAATAAATCGGCCACGTTGGCTAAAAATTTTTTTCGTTCCTCGAAAAACAAAATTCGCGTCGGACGAGATTTTGATTCTGTCCAAAACTCGTTTCGCGAAAGAAACTCGTCAAATTCGTTTAAGCACGTTTTACGCGAAGTCCGAACACTTTTTGTAAGCATTTACGTTCGTTACGGCGCTTTTTTCATCGCGAAACGCGTTAAAATCTGTTTCGCGATTTAAAAAAGAAAACCATGTCGAAATTTCTGTTTTTAACAGGTAAATATTCGCATCCAAAGAAAGAAAAATCGACGCAACGATTATGTCTTCGTTTCGCAGTGCAATTAATACGTCCGCCGATGTCGTGCAACGTTTGGAGGGCAAAAAAGACCTAAGGTGAGTCCAAAAAACAAAACTTTCACCTAGCTTCCTTCATTTTCGTGCAAAAAATGCAAACTGTCGTTTCGTTCGCGAGGAAAATCGTAAGAAAAAACACTTTTTCCGCCTTCCGCACCGTTTCGTTTTCAATTTCCGCGCGCGTCGAAAAGTTTTTTCAGCTAATGAGCGTTCTCGCGGGTCGTCCGTCGGTCGACGAGCGCGGCTCTAGCGGCGCCGAAAAGAGAAACAAGAAGAAAATAGCAAATTTCCTTTTCGCCTTTCTCGTTTTGCGCCCGTTTCGGCGTGTTTTACACGCATTTTCGGTCGCGTCTTCGATGATATCGGGCAAAAACTGGAGCTAGCCCCGCGCTTAGTTCGTATTGATTAAGGAAGGAGAGGATCCGGGGAACCAAAAGAGGAAGGATGAACCGACGTCCAATAATGTATCTCTATTCGCCGCCAATTTATCTACGTTTAACGACGTTTTTTTAGTTTCTTTTTTTCCTTATCCGTACGTTTTTCCGTTTCTAATCCGAAAAACAGCCCGGTAGCTCGTCGGCGAACGCGGAAAATTGTTTTTTTCTTCATTATACTTGCACTGTCGGCAGATGTTCGTCGAATTGTAAATTTCTATCAATTTGTGTTCGTTCACCTTTCGTGAAAATAAATTTCGCGTCGGCTCATGTCGGATTTGAGCCATTATTTGATTTCGTGCAAGGAAAATTTCAGCACGTACGCACAGAACTATTGTTGAATTTGCGTATCGGCTATAGTTTCATATTTTCGACCGAATGAGACGATTTACAAGCATATTATGTACGGAATTCATGTGTTTTACAGCAATATCGAGAAACAACAAAGCGCCGACGTCGTCGCCGCTAGTCAAGATGATTCCAGTTCCATGGTACCTGAAGAACCTTCCCCTTCGGACTCCTCCTTGAAACCGAACGTGTGAGTATCGAAATTTGTTATTTAAGTCAACTATAGTTGTAACTATAGTTGCTGATGAACTATAGTCGTTTGTGAACTGTAGTCGCTTATCGACTTTTATTTTTTTCCTCCAACTTTTAATTCAAAATTTTTAATTTAAAACCGAATCCCCAGTTGGTACGTTGTAAAACAAATTTCGAGTTAAAATTTTAATTAAAATCGACGTTTTTTTAATTCGATTCCGTCCAATTTTGAATTCGTGAAGTTTTTTTTGTTACAGAAAACTAGTCAGTGACGTGCTACGACGTTTGGAACGTTTAATCGTCAGCGACGATTGGATTGCGAATCCGAAATTGCTCGACGGCGATCGCGATGTGGACCAAACGTCGAAGAAAAAGTACGAATTTTGGTCTGATTTTGCACGTTTTTGTGGTATTTTTCGAAACGTAACAAATTTTCGACGCTGGCCGTTTTTTTAGCTACAGCAAAAACTTGCCGCACTTGGACGAGCTCGGGCGTACTGTAATTACGTCGTACAGCCTGCAGGCTTATATAAAATTATTGCCTCGCGTCCACAGTTTTACCATCGCCACTCATTTGCATAAGTCGACGAGCGACTCGTTGGCCAAATTTCTACGGTACGTAACAACTTTTTGCTCGAAAGTGCACTGGCTAGGGCGGTTATTTTGTTTTTATCACAGCGTTTCCTGTTCACATTTAGGTTCAACAACGGCGTGGCTCGATTTCACGAAGATTTCTACGCCGGATTCAATTTGGCTGTGAAATTGGCGAAGAAGCAAATATTTCACGCCACGTCGTTGGCGTCGGAAAACGCCGGCGTCGTGTACCTGAGTCCCGGACTACCGTACACCGACGTGCCGCAATATTTGGAAACCGAAGTACGTCGACTCTAGTTGCCTTTGGACTACAGTTGTCGTTGAACTATGGTTCCAAAGGACTATAGATGCCACTTAACTAGTTTATTTTTTTAGCTCGGAGTTAAACATGTTTATACGTTGCCGGCCATGACTACGCCATTCGTCGCCGTCGATAGTCGTTTGGTAATGAAGTTTTTTTGGTGTGAAACTAATTTTCGACCCGATATCGAGCAAACGAGGACGCATTATTTGTTTTTTCAGGACGTTAGTGCCTTCGAAAAAATGCTTGAAGACGACGCGGCGAATAAAAAAGTGCCTTTGCTCGTCGTCGCCGTCGTCGGCTCGTCCGTCTTTGGTCACAACGATTTAGTGTCGAAATTATTGGAATTGCGCGAACGGTACCATTTTTGGTTGCATTTAATCGGCTTGAACGTCGCCGCGTTGGCCATTACCGAACCCCAAGAACACTTGCTGGTGACGCGAATTTGTTTTTCGCGTTGAGTTTCGCGCGATTTTCGAATTCGACCATGTTTTTTTTTATTTCTAGAGGGTCATTCAGTCGACCGACAGTTTCACAGCTCCGTTGGGCCAATGGCTAGGCGTCCAAGGATTACCGCATTTGGTAAATAGGTTTTTTTCGTTTTGAATCGAAAATTTGTCCCGAATCTTGTCGTAGACGACGAGAAATTTGTTTCATTTACTTCAGACTATGCATAAACGCGTCGAAGCTCTACCGTTGCATTATTTGGAATGTTTGGAAAGTCTGCCGTGGTGGATCATCGTACAGGATCTTGGTTTGGATCAAATGAAGAGACGTCTCGACGACGCATACATTTCGGTGCGACCAGAGCGATTTTTTTGTTTTTCAACGTCTCATTCGGGTACTTTTTACGTTGCAGAGTAAAACGATGTTGCGCTGTTTATCGAAATTTCCGCAATTGGAAATCATCGGATTAGGATCGATCGGCGACGTTTTAAATCGTATCGATGTAAGTCGTCGATGGATGAACTATACTTGCGACGAAACTATTGTTGACTAACGACTATAGTTAACATTTTTGTAAACCATTTCAGAAAAAAACGCTCACACCGCCGGCCGTTTTAATATTTAAATACTTGCCCAATGTGATTCGCAGCGGCGGCGACGAGACGAAACAAATTTTGGACGAAGAATACGTCGACTGTTTAAACGTTTGGGTAACGAAACGCTATTTTGCGCGTTAACCGCGCGGAAAAACTAATTTCGCGACCTGTTTTTTTGCGTAGCTCGGTCAAGGCGTTATTCAAGATTGTCCGAATCTGTCGCTGCAATTGGTCGATTTGAGCGCGTCGAAGTTGGGTACCGCGTTGCGCTATTGCCCGTTGGAATCGTCGGCGTTGCACGGTACCACCGACGCGCACGTGCATCAATTCGGTAAACGGCTGGAAGCGACTTTGGTACGTGCGAAACGTTTTTTTACCCGTTTCGATCGATGTCCAGAACGAAAATTAGTTTTTCGCAGACGATTTTGGACGTTACAGTGAAAGCTAAAATAAAATTGCCCGACATATTGAAAAATCATCCGGAATTAAAGTCGGCGAGGCTGCCGAAATGGGCGGGCGTCAGTGGACTAATGTAAAACTGTAGGTCATTTTTAACTAGTCGCTAATGAACTATAGTGCTTCAGATTCGTACCGTCGATGCTTCGAGAAACGACAGATTGGAACGAAAAACAAAAACAACAAGTCTCCCACTTGAACATCGAACTCGTGCACGCGTTGCGCAACACGGACACTGCTTTCACTTTAGGTACGTTCGGCGACGTATAGCCGACTGATTTTTTGTTTTCTCTCCTATCTATCGGCCAATTTTTTGATTCATAGGCGAAAGCGACGAAAATATTTCGTGCGTTAAATTCGGAATGTTGGCCGACGAAAAAGATTTAAACGAATTGGTGAATTTAGTTTTAAATAAAGGCAAGGAAATCGAAGAATCGTCGCAAGTAATTTGTTTTTTTACTCGTAGCATCGGACAAATTTTATGATTGTGTTTGATTGAACTTGATTATTTTTTCATTACAGTACGTCGAATCGTTGGCCGAAATGGTCAAGCAGGGCATAGCGTCGGCCAACGAAGATTTGAAAAAAGAAAATGAAAATCGCTTGATTCAAGAAGTAACGCGACTCGATATTTGCGATTTAAACGAATTACGAATCGCGAATCTGAATTTGTTTTTTTTGCAGGGCGTTTTGAGGCAAGTGCCAGTGGTCAGTTACATGTTGAATTGGTGGTCGCCGTTGCCTAAAGAAACGACAAATATTAAAGGGCGAGCGTTCGATTTAAAGAGCGGTGAGGAACTATAGTTCAAGAGAAACTGTGGTTCAAAATTGCCTATAGTTCTCCATCGAAAATAGTTCTCTATCGAAAATAGTTCTCCTGGGATAATAGTTCTCTAGCGACTATAATTAAGTAACGGACTCTATTTATCGACAACTATAGTTCGCTGTCAACTGTTTCCTCCACAATTATAGCTCGTTATTTAGGACGAATTTTATCGACGGACACCGTTTACAAGCACAAATTAATAGTGGCTCGCGGCGACGACGACTCGACCCCGACATCCACCCATCGAACGACGGACGCAAGTCGAGGCGAAACTATGGACGAAAACGTTTCGTCGACCGTCGACGAATCGTCGGCCGAAATCGCGCGCGACGTCGCCGCCGCCGACGGAACGCGTTAAACGTTTTTCTCGTTGACGCAGTTTTAAAACAAATTATTGGTTGTCTTTAAATGTTTACTTGGGTTGAATGAGTTTTTTTGTTTTTTGTTTGTTCTTCTCCACCATCCACACTCAAGGGTTATTTAAATTTAAAAATTTTATTTTATTTTCGTTTTTTTAAAAGAAAACAAAAAATGCAACTTAAAAATCTATTTTATTCCAAGCCCGATCTGTGATAAAGATAAAAATTTGTTTATTGTTTTCGTTTTTTTCTTCAGTGTTCAGATAAATGTTGTTTTGATTTTTCCCCCGTTTCGGTGTTAAAGCGATTGTTTTTTTTGTTTTTTCTCCTTTTCCAGCAACGAACGGTTTTTAATTATAATTATTAATTTAGGATTTATTCTTGTAAAATCTATTATATATATATGAAAAAATTGTTTCTATTCGTTCAATTCGAAGCAAGTTACAAATCGGTTTAGCAATGTGCAGCCATTTTGCATTTCATAAAGCGAAATTTGATTTCGTGTTCAACGCAGTTTATATCAAAATCACAATTTAACTTCGGATAGCCCTTTTTTGGAATTTTAGAAAACTCATTTGGGAAGAAAAAATCAAAAGTTTCGTTTTAAATGGGGTGGCCAGTTGAGAAAATTTGATTTTGCGATAATAATTATCGACTTATTGCTCGAGATTGCGTAAAATTGACCGGAATTTGATTTGATTTTTATTTGAATTTTGATTTTGGTTTCTACGTAGTAAAATCGACGACTTTGATTTTTAAGATCGTCGATTAAAAAAACTAGCTTGTTGTTCTACGTTTTAACTTAGTTCATCATTCATTGATTCGAGAAAATCAAATAGCTAATCATAATCAAAAGGATTTTTTAACATTATCAATGCTGCTAGGTAGTTTCTAACTTTTGCTGATTGATTGAATGTTGCTCATTTGATATGCTTGAAACTAAAATTATCTAAAAAAAGCAAAATAATAACACCAGCTGCTGCAATTGCTTGCATGCTTCCGTCACCTTTAAATTCCATACTTATTACCTGAAAAACAGCAGTTCATTCAGTAATGCCCTGAAAATATGGTGAACTACTGTATCCTATTTTTCTTGTGTCTTCATGTGTTAATTGCTAAGGCCAAATCAAAAGCAGAGTTGAAGAAAGAAGTAAATGTCGAACAGGGAACGAAAGGACTCAGTAAAAAAGATGCCCTGAAAGCTTTCAAGACTGGTGTGATTTCCAATTTTAACCTGGGCCGTAAGAAATGGAACAAATGATCGATCAAATTTGAATTTTATTGTATCCGCTAGATTTTCAGCCTCTAAGTGTTTCAATAATTGGATACAACTGGCAGATTATCATTCTTGCTATGGCGTATTTTACGATACAGCAACATGGGAAAATGCCAAGGATAAGTGCCACGATTACGGAGGACATTTAGCCACATTTGATTCGCTGAAAGAATTAGTGAGTAGCTTGGCAATCAGTTCTATTGATAGCTCGAATAGGTCAAAGTGTGAATGTACAGTTTGACACAGCATGATATGAACAATATAATATGTAACAATATAACACAGTACAGCATCATGCTCATATAATGCAATGAATCGAAACAGACTAGAATGATAACAGAAAATTATATGAACGGTAATGGGAACTGTAGCAGCAATGGTAATGGGAATGGGACTGGGGATGGTTGCAGAACAGTAACAAAACAGTAATGGAACTGCAACGCAACTGTAACTGTATTGGTATTGGTATCGGGATGGTAGTGTACTGGTAATGAATCTTACTAGACGGAATGGTAACAGAATTGGCACAGAATGGGAACAGAACGGGAACGGGAACAGAACGGAGATGGGAATGGAACAGGAACAGGAACAAGAACAAGAACAGAACGAGGATGGAATGGAATGGAACGAAACAAAACGGAACATGAAGCGGGGCCGTTCCGTTCCGTTCGTTTCGTTCCCTGTTCCGTTCCCCGTTCCATTCCCCGTTCCGTTCTCTGTTCCCCCGTTCAGTTGTCTGTTGCCCGTTGCCGAAATGAAACGAAACAAAACGAAACGAAACGCAACGCAACGCAACGGGGAACGGAACGGGGAACAAAACGAGGAACGAAATGTAATGGAACGGAACAGGAAACTGAATGGGGAATGAAACGGGAAATGGCACGGGATCAGAACGGAACGCAATGTAATGGGTCGGGACGTAATTGAAAGGGTTGAAGCATCACATCACATCACAGCACATCATGACAGGACTCGACACTGCGTAACAATGAACAGCACTGAGGGACACTGAACAGTAAGTAACAGCAAGGCGGCGCTGTGCTGTGCAGTGCATTGTGCTTCAGAATGGTTTGGATCTAATTTAACTCCTCAATCTATTATTTTTAGCAAGATGTTTCTGATCAAATTATAAACAAAAGCATGACTGGTCTTTATCACACCGGATACATTAAAAGCAACGGGTTTCAATATGTATTAACTGCTGAATCGTTTTCAGTGAAAAATTGGTTCAACAAGTATGAAGAGTTTGAATTTTTCGGTTCCCCTTTGAATTCGATATTTTGAATACTTAGGTCAGTGAATGCAAGCTCCGTGCATGTAGATGATGTCAATAACTTTTGCGGTGTTATCGAGAAATCTAATCAGCACCCTAACATTTCAACACCCTACTTTGTGAAATGTTCCGACAATGACTACGACACCAACGCAAAACAATTTTACATCTGCAAACTTCCTGATGGTAATTAGGAATCGTTACCAGACTAACAAACCTGCATAGATAATTGTATTTGTTAGACCAATGCCTCTGTAGCAAAATGGATGAACCTGTACTACGTAGCTTTGAAGGTGTGCCCTTCAACTTGGAAGATCAAACTGAATACATTTTACTTCAATACCAATCTCACGTTGTGACCATGCTATTGTGGCAAAATGATACGACTGTTATCAACACGACTCAATACAACCCAGATTCTTCGTTACCAGTGGCATTAATTCGACTGATAGTTGCCAATAAGATCGTAATCGCTTTTGAAATCGGATCCTCATGCACCTATTAGGTATTCTTTTGCTCAATATTTAGGAATATTCGTTAACATCTCAAAATAACAACATCAAACTGTATGTAAATGCAACTGTCAAAGCCGATAACCTTGCGAACGCTAGTTATACAGATGCTAATGTTCGGTTCCAAACTAATGCCTACAAAGCAGCGGTATGCGTTCACGGTCTATGGTCGAGCAAGTGCAAAAACAGGGTTGTTGTTTAGGTTTTGCAAACAGCCGACAAAAAGTTACAAATCATGTACGATGGAAGAAACATGGTTTTGTCATTCGATATTGCTACGGCTCGAAGAGGCCTTTGCGGTAATTGCTCAAGAAACATTAACAAAACCAAACATTGGATTGTGGATGACAGAATTGTAAGCACTCTGCCTTTGTGATTGTGATGATCTTTGTTGATGACATAGCACGATATGGCAGAGCAAATCAGCATAGCAAGCAGAACAGCACGGCACAGCACGCACACGAGACAATGTGCGATCATCTCGCAACAACAATTATAACGTTTGCTTTCTGCACATTTGTTGACTATGGCTCAATTTTAGTTGGATTCCAAAAATGCACTCACTCAGTTCTGGATCCATCCTCGCTTGCCATGGCCGGCGCAACCGCCTAGTGCCGACACTTGCCTTTCTCCAATGATGCGAAGTGCCGCAGCTACAGTATGCCGACCGTTGTTCGATCCAACTATGTTTTTCGGATCCTGCTTATCTTCCATACCCAAAATCAGAAAACAAATGGAAAAAGTTTCCTATCGACAATGCATGAAAAGAGTATGCGAAGGTGGTCCAGCATTGGCTTGCCAGTTTTTTGAGTACCTTGCCAAAGTTTGCAAGTTGAACGAAACATTTCGCGAAGAATTTCAATGCAGTAAGTTGACAAATCTTTTTCGCCGCAAGATGCTTTTAAGTTGAGCATTATTGTATCAGATAAAACAAAACCATGCCCAAAAAATTTCATATATAACTCAAATGGCTTTTGTTACTATATCGAAAAAGAGCCGGAAGCGAAATCGAACAGCATTTTGGGTTATTTCCCACCATTAAACGAAACAAAATCAGCGTTGCCTTGGTATTCAGCAATGGAGCTGTGCCATCGGAGGGGCGCTCAATTGGCTTCCATAACATCCATATCTGACCAATTGTTTATCCACTATTTCATCAGGTATTGCTCTTTGATTTGTATTCATTAAACTTATCGTGTTGTGCTATAACTGCTGCAGCAGATTGTAAAGTATCAATCTGTTACAGTAGGCTACAGTACACTACGACAGTGGTCATAGGGGTCGGTCTTTGACCCTAGTTCATTTTGAAACCAGGCATCAGGCATTATCCCTATGCTTATACACTGTGTATCCTTAACCACGCTTAACCAAGGATCGGTTTTACTACTGTCCATTATAGGTCCAAACTGAAAGATGAAGATGATCTGTGGATTGGTGCAATAGCAGACTCAGAAAGACAAGCTGCATTTTGGACGGACGGATCGGACATGGTTTTCGAAGCTTGGGGTATGATTTCTGGGTATAAAATCGGAGTATTTATTTTCGATTTTTGTTAAGATACGGATGCACGAAATTGGAGTAATCACGAAGAAAGACGATGTGCTGTCTTCACTGCTAACAATTCTTGGACTTTAACCGATTGCAGTGGCAATAAAACTGATGCGGCTAATCCAGCAGCAGCTTTGTGCTCTATCCGGTCCTATGCGCCAAGTATTGCTGTGCAAACGAAATAAAAACAGAGACACTGACTCAAACAAGCACTTGAGAAGCAACAAAGATGATCTTTCGGTAACTACTACCTATTTTTTCAGCAATTTGTTCTGGTTTTCCATGTGCTCCACCAAAGGAATGCATCCAAGGCGCTTGCATATTGCCACCAATTAAAGGTCTGAAATAGTTTACTTCCCAGAATGGAAATTTGTTATTATTCACCAAACTTTAGTCGAATATTGCATGCCAAATCCTTGCATGAATGGAGGCACATGCAAAACTAAGGGGTTCCCTGGATCAGGGTACCTTTGCTTGTGTCCGGCAAACATTCAAGGCGCTAGATGTGAAAGAGCTCGTGATACGCAGGACATTTCAATGGGTAGAGCTTGAATTTTCTAGGATGTGTTGCCATCTTATAACATTAACTTGCAGTTCCATTAGAAGACCAGTCCTTGGTCAATACCAAGCTGATAAAGGCATTGAGATCCTGCCCATCACCAGAATGGTTCGAAGCCGAAAATGGCAACTGCTACATGATCATGATTAAAAAAGTTGCTTGGGAAACTGCTCGGGAAGATTGCCGAGACTTCGGTGGTTACTTGGCAGTTTTCAATACTAAAGATGAGATGGTATAATTTGCTTTAGCTTGCCCTGGTCATGTGAAATTGTTGCTTTCTGTGTAGAAAAAAATAACCGATGCTGCTCCCGATTTAGCCAGTGGCACGTATCATGTTGGATACATTTCCGTTGGAGGCAAAAATATATTCGAATCCACACCGACTGATTTGAACAAATATATCGACGCATATTTGTATTCTATCCAAATTTCCATTGCAACTAGCTCAATGTCCATACGCTTGCTTGTGCCTAGGTCTGGAGTTGTAACAGATGGTTGTGCTGTGGCAAATCCATCAGCTGGCACGTTTTTGTTTCGTCGATGCTCAAATGCAAAATCACCAGATGCTGGTTATATATGCGAAAGAAATACGAGTAAGCTACTATTTTACATGCTGTCGCCAGCTGCTACTACAAACTTGGCCTGCCCTGAACTTGAACTTTGAACTTGAGCTTGCACTTGTACTTGCACTTCTATATGCTTGTAGATACATGCTTGTACTTGCACTTGCGCTTTCTCTTACAATTTTGCCACTGTACTGCGACTTGTGCTTATACTCTTTCTTGCACTTGCCTTGGAGCCTGCACTTCCACTTGCGCTCAGGTTTTATGCAACTTACAGATCGCTGCACATGCGGAAAATGGAATGAGCCAGTGGTGCGAACGTTCAACGGAGAGAGTGTTCCTGTCGTTAACAACACCGAATACTTGCTTTACATGGTGCCAAAGAAATTCAGTATTTCCTTGTTGATAAGGGAGGCGAATGTGGGCTTCATCACGAACACAAGATACCAGCCTGACATTGTGCCAAGAGTTGCAATAATTGTAATCGACTTTTATCAAAATAGCACAGTAATTAACAGTAGCACAGTGGTACTTTTCATGATATGTCTTGTGTATTTTTTTGCTTCACAACCAGGTTTGCTATCTAAAAACTGATCCAAACCAAGTGATCCTTTACAATTGCGTTGGTGACGCTGATACAGTGACAGTGAATCCACATCCATCATTGAATCCTACTAGCATTGTGACTTTTCAAGATACAGTTTGTAACTTTAGTTGAGATTCCATTAGTCTGTTCAGATTGTTTCCGCCCTCGACGGAAACATGACGCTGTTTTACGATGGTACCAATGTCGAACTATCGGTCGATTACCGAATTGCTCAGAAATCCAAACCAGGCACTGGACTGTGCGGAATGTGCGACGACAGGCAGAGGGACCTTCTTTTTTCTCCCAGTCAAATGCAAGTACATAATTGTGCTTAACTTGTGAGCCGCAGTCGTTTTCAATCGTATTCAGGTTGACGATAAACGTCAGTTTGCCGATAGCTGGGTAGTCGGCAGAGATATTTGGCCATCAACCCAAATAAGAATCGTAGATTGCGTGTCATTTACAATGCAAGAATCAGCTAGCGCAAGATGCTCGCTATTCACTGATATCAGTGATAAGACATCAGGCGTATGCTTGTTAGCGAAGACCGTCCCGCGTGATATCTTAGCCGATTTATATCGGAACTGCATGGTGAATGTGTGCCAGTATGGTCCAGGAGGAGCGTGTCAATACTTTGATCAGCTGATGACCCTCTGCAACTTGGATAAAACAAATTTCATGACCAATTTGAAATGTAATCATCCATATGTTGTACTATCAATGGTTGAGACTATTTATGCTGCTTTTTTAGGCGGTGATTTTGATTGGTGCCCCGGGCAAACTAACGCCCCTTCAGGGCGATGTTATTCTAAAAGTGTTACGCCATTGGCTTGGAAAGAAGCGCAGACGTTTTGCCATTTGCAATCACAAAATTTGGCTGTCGTTTCGAACAATGAAGATTTCAACTACATCTTGAAGTCAGAACCGAACTCTGCGTGAAAATCTGCAACATTGTGTGGCATTCTACTTGCAGACAGCAGTTCGCTTCAAGTTGGTTGGGTGCCATTTTGGAAACAAACTTTTTCACAACGTGGTGGGACGATGGAAGTGAATTTAGCATTGAGAAGTTTTGGGGTAAACAATTCAACCTAATTGTTGCAACCTACGTACTTTATGGGCAGATAAAATTTTGTTCGATTAGGAGCGAACAATCCGTTGCACAACAATTTTACGTGTGTTTTTTACAATGGTCGCAATGGATTCAACTCTGCGGATTGCCTGACAACTAAAAACTATGCTTTGTGTTCCAGTTTCGTTGGTGGTAAGATAATATAATAGGTGCATAAGCACGCACACGTTATCAGGGAATGGAACACAGAACTAATTATGGAGCAGAGCAAATAACAGAACACAGAACTGAGCACGAAAACAAGCACGGAATTGAGCATGGAACGGAACACGGAACGGAACACGGAACTTAACACACAACGGAACACGGGACAGACCACAGAACAGAACGGAACACGATGCGGATCACGGAACGGAACGGAATATGGAATGGAACACGGAAGGGAACACAGAATGGAATGGACGCACGGAACTGATTGGAATGGAAGAGCGTGGCGCTGTTAGGGCCTTGAGACACTGAAAACTGTAAGCTTACAATCTTTCAGAAGTTTGTGGTGAGAAAAGGTGTTACGCTGGTCAGACTTGTGCAAGCGGCATTTGCGTATCACAATTAACCTTTGAAGGTATTGCTGAATTTGTAATCTGCATTTGTTATTTCACTCTAAAACTGCAGTTCATTTCAGGCTGCAGGCAGTACCAATGCAAAAACGATGGTGGTTGTTCAGATGGTACTTGCGCTTGTCCCCAGAATGCTGTTGGAAAGTTCTGTCAGGACCTAGATCCAAGTAAAATGCGGATGGACTTTACTTTTCACTGAACGTGTTGGGATTCTCCAACCTTACTTTAGAATTAGCCTCACCAGTTACGTTGCCTCCTGAAATCATGGAAACTCCTGTCGAAGCTGTGACCGCGGTTGGCGATCCGCTTGAAACTGAGGATGATGACGAATCAAGCCCTGCGAGTCCAAATGAATCAGAAACTAGATAAACACGCTAAAACTTAATTTATTGCAATAAAATTTATTCAAATACAAACTGTAACTTCGAAAACGAAGCCGTGACAAATGGGTGCAATGGTGGGAAGCTAACAGACGCAAGTTGTACTTGCAATTGAAATAAATATAAAAAAATCTTTACACATTGATATCTGAATTAAATGGAATGTTAATGATTTGAATTAGCTACCTAAGAAAAGATTCAGGATTACAGTCTGACTACAAATAATGCTGGGCAACATATCCGAAAATTTGTATCTGAAGACTCCATGCAAAATGTGTGAAGAGGGCACCTCGGCGGTACCCAGATATTCGATCCGATGCCACACGCTACGACAAGACCGGATGTTTCTTGAGTTGCAGCCAATGTTGTATTGCAGATGATTTTGGCTAAAAATTAGTTAGATTTGTATCCAAGTCTGAAAAAACTTTATCAGAATCTAATTTGATTTTTGGCAGATCCTTTTCAGAATAGTTGTCAGATTCGAATCACATTTTCAGATTAATTGTGGCGGGTCAGTTTAAGGTTCTTTGCTTGCATTGTTCTTGTTGGTTCTGTTAAAATTTTGGCAACAGTCTTATCAGAATCTTAAGGGTATCATTGTAAAACCATATCGGGTTCAAGAAAGAGTCTTATCAGTTTCAAAATGATTCCTATAGAATTCAAGAATGCTACTTATCAGTTTATTGGGTATCAAGAAAGATCTTTACCACATTCAAGAATGATTCTTATCAGTTTATTGACTAGCAAGAATGATCCTTATCAGATTCAAGAATGATTCTGATCAATTTCTTAGGCATCATGAAAAAACTTTATCAGGTTCCAGCCGGCATGGTCCAGTATACTATACTATACTAGAATGATACTGGTAAAATTTTCATCAGTATACTGTACCATACTGGAAAATTTTTCAAGAAGTTATACTATACTATAGCAGAAAAAAATTTTAGGCTTAGACTATACTATACTATACTAAAAAATTTTTTTTTGGTCACACTATACTATACTATACTATACTGTATTTCAGCAAGGGTTGTGACGACTTTTTTATTTTTTTAATCGTTTTGTTTTTCAAAATTTGAATGACTGCGTATAGCAAAATAGCCTGTGTGTTTGTCTGCAAACCGCGACCATCTAAAAATTTAATCAATAATCTATTTTTATGGAAAAATTAAAGTTAAAATTGTTTAAAGTTAAAACCTTATGTTCGCATGCTGGCTTTTATCATCGGGTATGAAAAGTCGTATGACATCAAAAAATTTAGAAAATTAAATCATGAGAAATCATAGTCTTTTGGAATGATATTTGTTGTGCTTTGTAGGTTTTTGTATTGTTGGATTGTAGCAGCATTCATCAAAATGATGTCTAGATGTTGGCTGTTAGTAAGGAAATATATTCTCTATAAAAGGTTTTGGATAGTTTATGTTTCATCATGGACTGTATACTGAAATTCATACTATACTGGAATTATACTGTACTCGAAAAATTTTTTCCAGTATACTATACTATACTATACTGAAAAACGTTTTTAAAATTTGTACTATACTATAATATATATACTAAAAAAAATATTTTAGGCTCATACTGTACTATACTATAATTAAAAAAGTTATACTGGAACATGCCTGGATTCCAGAAGGAGTTTCTTGGGTTTCAAAAATGATTCTTATCATATTCAAGAATGATTCTATTCAGTTTCTCGGGTATCAAGTGAGATTTTTATCAGATTCAAGAATGCATCTTATAAGTTTCTCGGGTATCAAGGAAGATTCTTATCAGATTCAAGATTGATTCTCATCATTTCTTGAGTATAAAGAAGATGCTTATCAGATTCCAACTTGATTTTCAAAGTTTCTTGATCAAGAAAGTTCTTTATCAGATTCCAGATTCATTCTCAGCAGTTTGTAGGGTCAAGAAAGATTTTTATCAGTTTCTAGAAGTGTTCTTATCAGTTTCCGTTTGGTATAAAGAAAGATTCTTATCAATTTCTTTGGTCTCAGAAATGAAACTTTCCAGCTTCTTGCATATCAAGAAGGATTCTGATCAGATTCATGAAGGATTCTTATCAGTTACCTAGGTATCAAGAAAGATTCTTATCCAAATCAATAAAGATTCAGTTTCAGATTCGAAAGTCCATGTAACATTCATGAAATGCCTTAGATTCTTACCTTCATTGTTGTGGGTAGGCGGCCTCCTTTCCCTTTGTGCACTCGCTACCGACTGCAAACCGTTTACAGACAGTACATTGGTTGTCAATGGTATGCCGGTTGTCGATGGTACGCCGACTGTCGACTCTATCGATAAGTCGAATGTCGACTGCGCATTGGCTGTCGACTGGATAGGTGATGACGTCAACTCGGTTTCAGTTCCCTCGTAATTGTAGTAGTAATAATATTCATCGGTTTTATTCGACTGACCATCATTTTTGCTATCTATCACACCGGACGCTGGATTGGAGCCAGAACGAGTTTGAGGCTTTCTCGTACCTCGATTTTTCTTGTGCCTATTTGTTGCACGAGACGTATCCAATATCGAAGCCAGCGTAATATCCGCGGGCAGTGATGGAGCAATGCTGATTTCATTCGTTAACGATGAGGAAATTTCATCACCATCAGTTGAATTTGTAATGTCAGTAGAACTAGACGAGTCATCAACTATCGGCAATAGGCCCCCTTCCTCGGTTAACGAAATGATGGACACCGTAGAAGATTCCGCAGCGGAATGTACGCTCGCTAACGAGGAACCATCTTCGACACGTACCTCACCTTGGTCACTTTGTTCGGTCTGACTTTTCTCATCTAGTCGACCTCTCGCAGCCGAGACAGCCTTGACCAGCAACTTGTTCTGCAACGGGATGGCTTCGGAGGCCAAGTCATAATCCGTCGGTACGACAATCACAGCCGGAATATCAGGAAGATCTTCGGTTCTTGATTTCGACAGACCAGCTTCTGTTAATGTTATAACTGGCTCTGTTGTACTGCTGGTTTCTTCCGAAGGGTTTACAGCTGTAGATGGTTTGGATTTCGATCTTTTCTTAACTGTGGTAGCAACAGTTGTGAACAGCGAGTTGAATTCTTCGATCGAAATCTCGATAACATCAGGAGACGATTCAGTTGTGGTTGTAGTTGCAGTTGCAGCGGCTGTGGCGGTCGAACCGCCGGTAATTTTTATTCGTTTCGACTCTCTCGTCAGAAAGTTGGAATGTTGTCTGCCAGTTTTGACCTTGATGATCGACGGTGCTTTAGTCGTCGGTTCAGCGACATCCGTGATTTCAGTGATTTCGCTTGTTTCTTCGGTGTCAGCCTTTTCGGAAATCTCCTGTTCGTCGGTCGCTGCAACTGCAGACGCGCTTGTAGGCTGTTTTCCCTTCACTGATTTGCGTGGCCCGCTCTTGCCGGACTTCTTCGTGGGACCCGATACCTCCGCGGACACTGTCGCTAAATCGTCGGCTGATGCAGCCTCATCGGGGCCGCCGATCTCTAACGCGACATCTTGCCCGTTGGGCGTTGTAATCGAAATCGACTTGGGCCGTTTTGTACTGCGGGACTTCTTCTTAGGCGCCACACTGCTAAACTGGCCGGTGGATCCTTTATTCGCAATGGCTGGCAGTTTGGTCGATCTTTTCGGTAATTTTGCATCAATTTGGTTCAGTAATTGTTCCAAAGCAGCACGCTGTTTTGCAAATGGATCGCTTGCAGTGGTCAGTTCGTTTTCGTTGAATTCCTTCTCATAGTCGCTCGTAGGTGTTGCAGCATCGCTTGCAGTTGCAGGAGTTGTAGTAAAGGCGGAGCCAGTTACCGGAACCTTGCGCAACAATGAACCAACCGAGACCCTACGCTGATCTACCGGATTTTTTTCGGTCGCTGATTCATCGTCGACTTCGGTGACAGCGTCTTCAGTTGTAGCCGGCTGAGTTGTTGTCGTCGTTTTGGATATCGTTGCAATTGTAGGCTTCGTAGTTGCAATCTTGTTCAGTAGCCTTCCGATTGAAACCCGTTGTTGCGCAACTGCTGGCACTGGACTGGCTGTTTCGGAGTCCTGCTCGCTGTCGGCGTCCAAGTCGATAGTGGTAACAGTTGCAGTTGTAGACTGTGTCGGTTGGGGCGAGGTTACAATTTTGTTCAAAAAATTCGCCAGCGAAACCCTTTGTTGAATGACCGGAAGGACTTGCAGAGTCGTAAGCTCCTGCTCATCATCCAGCTCTACGGTTGTAAGTGTTGTAGATTTAGTTGTAACGGTTGCGGGAGTTGTAGAACGAGTTGTAACGATCTTGTTCAAGAAATTAGCTAGTGAAACTCTTTGCTGGTCTAGCGATGCGACGGGCGCCGGTGTGTCGATGCCCAGCTGACCGTTGGTGTCGTCTAGTTCGACAGTTGTAGTTGTAGGTATTACAGTTGTACTTGTAGACGACTTCGTGAAGAACAGCGTCCGCGGTTTCGGCGTCCTGGTGGCGTTCCTTTTCAGGAAGGCCGCCAACGACGCCCGTTGCCTGAGCATCGACAGTTGCAGAGTTGTAGCCGTTTTTTCTTCGAGTTCATCGTCGTCGACCCGACTCGGATTCGTTACCCTGGTACCGGGGAAGGCTGCCAGTTCCTCTGGCGATAGGCTGTACCTGATTGGCGAATTCGGCTTGATGCCTTTCGGACCGATTCTAAGCGCTGGCTGGCGACTTGTAGGGAGCTGAGGTCGACTGGTAGTTGCAACGAATTCGTTTTTATCTCGAGGTATCAGCAGCGGTAAATTCCGACCGTCTTCCCCGAGGCTATTGTCGTCGTCGGCGTCGGGAAACAAAGTGGATTGGCCTATTTGAAAGCAAAAAAACGTCACCAAAGTCAACTAACCCATTTGCTGTGATCTTCCAAGTACCGTTATTTTGCGGTGATTGAGTGGGCCCACCGTTGAAAAATTGGCGCTGTCCCTGAACTACAGTCGGTCGTGGGTTGGCAATTTGGGCCGCTGCGAACCAGGCGGCCAATTTAGATTTGGATTCGTTTATTATCTCTTTGTCGATTTCGTCTGTAAACAACATTTAAAACAAAATTCGCGTCGTTCGCACGTCGAAATCGCTCCAAATTACGAAACACGATCAAAACAAAGACAATTTGTCTTGTACGATTAAAATGCAGTAACTACATACAGTAGGTGTACAGTTCCCACTTACCTTGATTCATGACTGCGTACTCGCAGAATTGTGCGATCAAGTGCTCGTCCCTGAAACAGTGACCTATTTTTTGGAAAATACAGTTCCGGAAAACTATAGTTATTGCGCAATTGTAGTCGCTTGGCAACTATACTTTGTTAACAACTATAGCAGGAGAGGTTGTAATCTGGAGGAACATAAGTCAATGGACAACTGTCGTCACTTGACAACTATACAAATTGAACAACTATAGTCTCTGAACAACCATAGTCTGACTATAGTCTCTGGACATCTGTAGTATCTGAACATCTGTAGTCTCAATACAACTGTAGTATCTGAACAACTACAGTCTTTGAACAAATATGGTAACTGAAAAATATAGTCTCTGGACAATATAGCATGTAAACAACTATAGTCTCTAAACAACTATAGTGTATGAACAATTATTGTCGAACAACTATTATCTCTGACCAACTAGAGTTTCTGTGAGCAACTATAGTCTATGAACAAGTATAGTCTCTGAACAACTATTTGAACAACTATAGTATCTGAACAACCCAAATTTCTGAACAACTATAGTGACTGGCCTTACTGATATGCTAAACTGGACAGCAATAGTTGATTCCTTTCCACAGCAATTTCAGGATTGTCCACCGTCGGCAATGTGTACCTGTTGGCGAAACATTTTTTCCTCTTCCTGTCTTTAAGTTTGCAACAAAGAAACCCGTATCTAGCGAGAAAATTTGTATTTGAACTTGCGAAACGAGCGAAAACGACGACCGAAGGAAAGCTTACTGTAACATTTCCTGACGACTAATGCCAGCAATAAATTCTCGTTGGCTGCAAATTTCGTTGAATCCAAAATTGGAACCTGGTATTTCTATGGGCGCAGTCCATCGGCAATCTTCATCCTGGAAAATCACAAGACCATAGTGCCTGGACATCTAGAGCCACTGGACAACTATAACCGCAGGACAACTATAGTCACTGGACAAATATAGCCACTGGACAATTATATTCACTTGACGACTATATCGCTGGACAACTGTAGTCACTGAAGAACTATAGCCACTGAACAACTATAGCCAACTGTAGTCGCAGGACAAAAGTTCCACTGGACAATTTTAGCAAGCAATCTCGTACTTACATCTGCGGGCGATATGTCATCTCTATCCGAGGGATAAAGCTTGGCTATATTTTCGCAAAAGCTAGCAACCAGGGTATCATTCCTGGCCTTGCCGATGCTGTCCACTCGTTGCAGTGTTAATTTAATGACGGCAAACTTGTGCGGACACTCCAACCGGTACGGGTCGAAAGGATTGGACACTTGAACCACTGACGCATTAATAAAGTCCACTCGTCGAATTAAAATATGCACAAAAATAGAAATAAAAAACAAGAATCGTGTCATATTCTTATTTCAATCTATTGTACGCCCATGATTTTTACAAAAATTATTTAATCGCTGTGTGGCACTACATGAAAGTTAAAGATGAAGAAATTCTGAGTCCCGAAGTCGAACGACAGTCGGTGATGAAAAAATAATTTGGTCACTGTGTTAGGCTATTGTAATTGTTACTGTTTTATGTGTCGCCCCGAAAATCGTTTCTGACATTGGAAAACGGTTTTCGTCTCTTGGCCAGGGTGCTCGACGAACTGTAGACGACGGATGAATCTCATTTTCGACCTTGATTTCGTATTAAACCAGCAAATGCGAACTACATGACCGAAAAAAACACTTTCACTTTCCCGTACGCCCTGCGGGCAATTCTGCTTCGGAGATGTGGACCAGGAACGGTTGGTAAATTTGTTTGTAGATTGGTTGTAAATAGTAAATTCTAGAAGTCATTGAGTCATTGACCGACTAGAGTCGATGGACAACTACGGTAACTGGGCAACTATGATCACTAGACAATGTAGTCACTGATCAACTATGGCCACTGGAAACCATGGTGACAAAACAACGATGGCCACTGGACAACTATGGTCACTGGATAATTATGTTCGCTGGACAACTATTGGCATTGGATAATAATATAACAATTGTCACTGGCAGCTGTGGTCACAAGCAACTATGATCACAGACGACTATGGTCACTGGATAGTCACAGACAACTATAGTCACTAAACACCTATGTTCACTGAACAACTATGGTCACAAACAACTATGGTCACTGGACAACTGTAGTAACTGGCAGCTGTGGTCACTGGAACTATTGTCAATGAACAACAATGGTCACAAACAATTATGGTCACAGACAACTATACTGTAGTCACTGAACTACTATGGTAACTGGATAACTATGGTCATTAAACAACTATAGTCGCTGACCAACTCCAGTCACTGGCCAACTACACTCATTGACGGACTAAAGTCACTGACCAATTACAGTCACTGGCCAACTAAATTCACAGGCCAACAGCTTTCACTGTGCAACAATAGTCTTTAGACACACTAATCAAACGATTTTAATTTGTCGGCTTATTCCAAATAGTTTCCAAAATTTCAAATGTATCATTCGGATTTCGCCTGTAATCAACTACGTCGGCCGAAGCCGGTAAAACAGCATTAATCTTCTGTAATCCGAAAAGCCACGCTATTTTCGGGTACCGTTGAAGAAACATCTTTTTCATCGTCGGATTGAAGCGAACGGAGAGAATTGGATGGACAACGTGAAAAACAACGTACATTTGCAGATTCACCATCAATATACAGATTGCGGTTTCGTGATTTGATACGGTTTTGATTACGATACGTAAGCAGAACGAGACCGAATAGCACGCGACTTGCACCAGGCTAGTGAGCAAATGAATACGATTTAGCGCCACTGTCTGAAACAAGTGGAACCTTTCGGTCAACGAGTGGCGTACTGTATTTATGCCGAATTTGTTCAAATGTTTTTTGTTATTGGCTAACGCCAACGTGAGCAACATGCAACTGACGAATTCCAACGAGAGCAAGCAACAAACCAACGGCCAAAGAATATTCACAGTCAATCTGAATATGGAATGACAGTAGTATAACGTATCCGCTTTCGAGAGATTTTTCAACAAATCGGGCACTACAGATACGGCGCTCAGGATCCAAACCAAATACGGGCTAATCCGAATATAACTAGGGACCGCCTCTTCGGATTTCAAATGGCCTTTCTCCATATGCACAGTGGTAACCATTTGCTCAATCGCGAATACGAATGTGAATAGAACTGTGGCGTCTGTGCCCAAGCCGTTTATGGATTGAAACAGGTCGCAAAACCAAAACATATTCGTATACGGAGAAATCAAAAATAGCACGTTATAAAAGCACTGGCCGATCATGTACAGTACATGGACCATGACCGATACTGTTAAATGCATGGACAGGAACTGTACATTTTTGCGCATGGACGTATTGACCAATAGTAATTTGAATAGAGCTATATTCAATACGGATGCGTATATAGACGCGGATAGCATGAAAAATGTTTGCAAAGACAGTACAGTAACAAATATAGTACTTTTATCAAACAGTTCTATAGTTTGATTATCAGGTTCTATGGTAAGGACCATTTCAAAATGCTGCTGAACAATGACAGTCAATGAACAATCATAGTTTGTTAACAACTATAGGCAACGGACAATTTTACGAGTAGTTGGTGAACAACTATAGATAGTGAACAACTATGCTAGCCAGTGAACTATTGTGACTGATAAAACACAAATCTGCGCAGGTTTTCAAAAATAAGTGGAGAAATCCTGCTGCTAAATTTTCATTAATTTTTTTAATGAGAAAACTTTTAATTGGTTTCACCAAAGTAAACTGCCCCCCCCCAACTTTTTCAAATTATTGCCACGCAATGACATTTTGAAAACGACTATTCGGTTTGTTTTTAGAATAATGTAATTGCTTCGTTTTGCTAAACATTGAACAAGTAAAATTCATTTTAAAGCAAGTTAAAGGGAAAATCTAATAAATCGAGCAAAACGTGAAAACATTGAGAATAATTTTGTTTTTGTGCGCAGCAAGTGCATAATATGTTTCGAGCGGGAAATTTGAAAGCGCTAAATTACGTCTACTGTTCACTATTGTTTTAAATGTTTGCTTAAAACTTGATTGCAAGTTTTAAGGGGCAATTGAAATTTCCTAACCTATTCCGATTTTACTGCGCGAAGCCGCCGAAGGACGAAACAGATGAAATAGATTTCAGCGAATTTACAGTTTTAGGCGACAGGTATTGGTTTCCAACGACTCCAGACAGTCGAGAATAATTCATCAGCCAGTGGATAAATCGCGTAATTTGCTATCAAATTATGACAACAGACAGCAGATTTCAATTAATCCTGGACAGAGAAATCGTTTGGATAGAAATTCATATTTTCGAATTTGATACAATTTGAAGCATGGGCCGATGGATTAGACAAATCAACTATAGCGACTGCGCCCGTTGCTTGCGCTGACTACAAAGACGAATATAATTTTGTTAAAAATTACTTGCAATCATATTGTAAGTGCTTGATTAATAATCGGCTCAATATCGCAAAAGCTTCATTGATGCTTATCATTTACGGATTGCAGAAAATAAATGCGAAAACCAACGGCGGCGTTTCGAAAGTGATCAAATGGTCGTAAATTAAAGAGTTGGCCGAGTTCACTCTGTTGGACGCAAGCCGTAATCGAATATCCCAATGTAAGATTTCACAGGCAATACTTTAAAAAGTATGGGTTAAAAAAGCAAATTCTAGAGAAGGAGGTTGGATAGTTAATTATGAAAAAAGAGCTAGTTTTTGTTGTCGGCATTAAGTTCTTGACAGCGATTTGCGAACAAAGTTTCAAAAATAGCCAACGTCAAAATGCAAATCTTCACGCGTTGATTAATTTGATTAACATAGCTGAAACTTTTTTAACCTGGGAAATCTACGGCACCGAAGATTTCGAAAGCCAATTCAGCGTTGCATATTCTACAAATTTTGTTCTATACAAGTATTGTTTTAAAATGTGCTTAAATGTTGCTTGGAAGTTTGATCAAGATGACCATTTCAGTAAACAATTCGATCGATTTGGTTGGTGGAAATGAATCGGATTTTCATAATGCATCTATCGTTGGATTTTTATAATCCAACTTGGAAGAATCTATTGGACATGAAACAAACAATGCAAAAAATGAAAGTGAAATACAAACAGAAACCGAAGCATTTGGAAAAGTTTCTGACAATTGAAATCATTAATCGGTTCGATAAATTCGGTTAGCAGCTTTATTTGCTTTTTTTTGCCTCTTACATGGATTGATTTTGCTTTTTTGCTTCTTATATGGATTGATTGATTGCATTTTGTTGCAACTATTCATCACTAGCGTTTGAACTGTACCAAGGTTAAATTTTGCTCTCTCGGCTGTTTTGTAACCTCCAACATTCGTGGAAACCGTCTATTATATTTTTCTTAAAAACATTTTTCTTTGAACTACAATTGTTACGACTTAGTCTCAAAAAACATCATGTAACACATCCCAACCATTTACAAACTAAAAAACTCACCGATTGTAACACTGTGGTACTGTAATAAATTTTTCCTCGAAAATCATGAACACAGAATATGCGTCACTGGCGCAAGGTCGAGGTTCGATTTCATAGTTAAACTTTAAATTATATCGACCCCTCGGGTACCTGAAAGTATTTACGATCCATAAGAGGATGGTACTGTATACAGTACAACGTAAGTGGGAACCACAAGAGTTTTTCTACTCGAGCGTTCTCGCAGTGGTCGTTGAGTGCAAAAGGCGGCAACCGATTACGTAAGTGTGCCTCGGCAATAGTAGACGGTGCGCTGTCTACATTCGGAATTTTGCTCGTTGGACAACAATGCAGAAAATTTTTCTAACCATGAGCCACTTTCGATCCGGCCTCGGGGTCGACACTGCCCCCGGCCAATGGAGGTTAGTCGGAACTATAGAGATCCCCACAAACGAGAGTGGGTGGTACAATAAGCGGTCGTTGTTTGTAATCGCCCCGCGACCTAGCCTTTTTCGTGTACCTGAGTATCAAATAGTCAGTCAAGGTTTTGAACTATAGTTGTAGATCTATAGAGCTGCAACGACTTTGGTTTGGCTGTATTCTATTCTGCAAGGTTTAATGGACAATTTTACTATTTTGCTAGGTATAGCTCATTAGACAACAGAAATTTTGCTTCTTTAACAATGTTTCCTGTTCCCTTATAATTTCAGCGGTTTATCTATCGACGATTGTTCTCCCAGTTGCAGCCATCGAAAGTGAATATTTATTTTCCACTGTCTTGATTTCTTGAATTTCATCGATAGTTGATTTCAGATGCAACTGACGATGATTATAGAAATCAACTTGCTAGTGCAACAAGTAAGGAAAATCAACAATATTTTAGTTTCTGCAGGTCGAATCGATTTGCTATTTCCGATTTGTTACCTGCATTAACTGAGAAAATGCACTTTGTGAAATTACACCGGCTTAAAATGAAATAAACTCAATTTCGGTAGTGTACTAGTTGATAACTTGTTTGCTTTAGAACTCACAGCGATGTAGTTTCTGCAAATCGATTTGCGAGTCGATTTCCCGTTGCATCAGTTGAGCAAAAGTGTTTTTTTCTTCATGAATTCAAATGTCACTGGCTAAAATGAAATAAAACTAAATTTCGGTAGTCCACGAGTAATTATCTTGTTTATTTTGTCACTCACAGCGATTCAGTTTCTGCAACTCGATTTCCTAGATCCCATTTGTTTACAATCGATTTCCGGTTTTCATCAGTTGAGAAAGAATGTTTTTTTCTTCTTGAATTCAAATTTCACTGGCTAAAATGAAATAAAACTAAATTTCGGCTACAAGTAAGTTGTAATCTTGTTTGCTTCAGAACTCACAGCGACGTAGTTTCTGCAACTCGATTTGCTAGTTCTGATTGGGTTGCAGTCGATTTCCCGTTGCATCAGCTGAGCAAAAGTTTTTTTTTCATGAATTTAAATTTCACTGGCTAAAATGAAATAAAACTAAATTTCGGTAGTGAACTAGTAGTTAACTTGTTTGTTTAGGAGCTCACAGCGATTTACCTAATGTTGCATGTAATGACTATAGTTAGTTATACCACGCTCCATATACTTTTCCCAGACGATCAATGTCGACCCACGTTGGACGTAATCTTTTTGTTGGACACGTCGCACAGCGTGAAGGACATATTCAAAGATCAAGTTCAATGGGCGAACGCTTTGGTGTCATTGCTACCCGTCGCCAGAGACGGCGTGCACGTTGGCGCCATACAGTACGCCGGTCTACCCTTGGTCGAATTCGCGCTCAATACCTACACGACGGCCAAGGATGTGCAGGAGCATATGAAAAACATTGAACACCGGTAAAATTTTTCGCATCACGTGATGTTCCATGATGTAACATCCCATGATGTCTCGTATAGCCCATGATGTCTCACGATGTAACACATTACGTAATGTACCCATGGTGTCACAAATCCCATGATGTTTTATGATGTAACACATCCCATGATGTCTCTTGATGTTAGACGATGATTTCTCTTGATGTAACACCTCTTGATGTAACTCATCTCGTGATGTTCCACGATGTAACACATTCCATGACATTCCATGATGTTGCCTGATGTAACACATCATATTATGTTTCACCATATTTCAATTAGTGTGATGTTCCATGATCCGCATGCTACATCCATGATGTAACGCATTCCGCGATGTTCCATGAGGCAACACATCCATTGAAGTGAATATTGTTGCATATCCCACGAAGTTCCTTGATATAACTCATCCCAAGTTGATCCTTGAGATAACACATCCCACGATGTCTCTTGATGTTACATCATGAAACACATTCGCGATATCTCTTGATGTAACATATCCCATGATGTCTTATGATGTCACACATTCATTCATGATGTGTTATGATGCAACACATTTCATGATGTCCCATGATATGCCACATCCCATGATGTCCCATCATGTTGCATCATGAAACAGATCCGTGATGTCTCTTGATGTAACATATCCCATGATTCCATGATGTAACACATCCCATGATGTCTTATGATGCAACACATTTCATGATGTCTCATGCTGTGCCACATCGCATGATGTACCACGATCTCTCTCGAAGACAAGTAGTCTAGTTTCAGATCCGGCGTTACGAGAACCGGCGCAGCATTGCGTAAAGCCAAAGAAGAATTGTACAATCCCCTGCGCGGCGGCAGGCTGTCCGCCAGCAAACTAGTCGTGCTCATGTCCGACGGCATATCCATCGATGATCCGCAAACGGTCGCCGAGCAAATGAGGAAGGAAAACAACATCACCATAGTTACAGTGGCGCTAGCCAACGATTCTTACTTGCCGGAATTAGCGGCTGTGACCGGCAACGAATCGCTGTGCTTTCGGAATACGGATCTAGTTTCGCTGAAAGCTCACTTGCTAAATATGCTCAAGGATATTTTGGGCAAGTGCCGATTGGATAACGGTGATAATGCATCGACCACTACCATTGCAAGTACCATTGCAGCTACCACTGCCACTACCTCTGCTGCAAGTGCAACTGCAACCACAGCCTCCTCTGTCACAGCCCCCGTCGCGGGCGCCACATCATCCATGTCGACCAGTGCCACTTCTGTGAATGCTGTCCCGACTGGCAGCAGCACCCTTAATGAATACGTTGTGTCATTCGGCACAACTCTCACTGCGCAACTTTCGCCCAAATCGACCACTAGCCAGTCGATTTCTAGTTCGGCAGCAACTTCAACGAGCACAATCGGCTCACCAACTCCGACAACTGTCGAGTCGTACAGTAGAGCAGTGCGAACGAGTACAGCCATTACAACTGCAACTACAACTCTAACTCCAACTATAACTGCAACTGCAACTTCAGCTGCTGGAACTTCAACTGCAACTGCAACTTCAACTTTAACTTCAACTGCAACTTCAGCTGCAGCTGCAACTGCAACTACACAACAAGCCACTTCTGCTAGCAACACTTTAACTCAAACTGCAGCAACTATCTCATCGGCTGCTACTGGAAAACCACCAGGATTTTCGGCTTTAGCCAGATTCGGACGAAAGTGTATATTGTCTCAATTGGATTCAGATTCGGAGTCGTTAGATCCGAACAAATGCTTGGACGGTGAAACGAGAAATATCACCGTCGATGTAAAGATTCCGTCGAAAAATTTGACAGCCATCGACAGCGGCAAGCAAGAAGTGAAACCGTCCGATGTGAAAATCGGTGGACGTGAGTGAACGCTGAAAATGGCCCGAAAAACGTTTAGCTAGGCAGAATTTTGTTTTCTATTGCAGCTTGCCCTCTGAACGTGCTATTCATGTTGGACAGTTCGTCGAGTACAGCCGACGAGTTCGACACTGAAAAGCACGTGATCAAGGAAATCATTGACTTGCTAACGTTAGATCCGAAATACCATCGAATCGCATTGATGCAATTTTCGGGCTATCTCCTGCAACAGCCAGTGATCTCGTTCGATCCTTATCAGTCGAATTATTTTATAAACGACGCTTTGGACAGCCTGAAGCAATTGTCAGGTACATCATGCTATAGTTGAACGGAACAGAATTTGACATGGGTACAGCACTGGCTACTGCCCCATTGCGAACAAATCCAAGCGCGAAATTTGTTTTTTTCAGGCACTAGCTACATTGGTGCCGCGTTGACGTTCGCCAGAAACATGCTGTACCGAAGACGGGAAGACACCAAGACAGTGGTCATCTTAGTTTCTGACGGCTACAGCCAGGACGATGCTGTCCAACCGGCGGAAATATTGAAGAATTTCTACAGCGCCGACATTTATGCTATGACAATGAGCAAAGAACACGACAGGCAAGCACAAATTAGCAACTAGCTAGTTAACTATAGTCGCTAGGCAACTATAGTCCTTGGTCAACTATAGTTGTTAGACATCTATGATTAGACAACTACTGCTGCAACTATAGTTACCGTACGACTATAGTTGCTGGCTATTTTTACTTTTGTTATTTTTCAGAGCATACCTGAGCCGAATCACTGGCTCTTTCGACAACGTGTTCATTGGCGACTATCAGCTGCAGTATTTCAAAGAAAATTTCAAAATGAAATTAGATTCGTGTTCGTTATAAATAATATTCGCGTACTATGTTTTATGACATTTTTTTTCATTTTGCATTTATTATTAATTTTTTCTTCTTCAAATTGACGTGTTTTATCAATTTTGTTAGTAAAATTGACGATAATTTTTCCAACGCGTTTAACGAGCAAAAAAACTCACACTATCCAAAGTGGGCGAAACAATGATAAAGTTTAAAGCGTAATTCACGTGGGTTACTTGCTAATCATTTTTATCAGAGTTCTTGCTCCGTACTTTTACAACTCTGACGACGTCGTGTCCCGTGATGAAGTGGTAAAAACAAATTTCGAAGCCTCACAAGCGGCTTAAAAGTTTGTAAAATAACAAATGATAAGCAAAAATTTCATTCTCAAGCAAACAGTATTAACGAGATAAAACTCCAATCAGTTTGAAATAAAATGACAGGTAGTTTGTTGGCGAACACTTCAGTTGCAAGCGAACAGGTGGTAAATCAGATTTTGTGCAAGATTTAGTGCTAAAAATGTTCAAATTGCGCCTGGTTATCGCTTTATCAGTGTGCTTTGCGTATAGTTTTGGTATGCCAAAATGGGTTAAGTCTCTGGACTTCGTATGGCCAGAAGCTGGAGACGAATTAAATGAGACGACTATCAGTCAGCCAGAAACAACTAAGGCGACACCGATTCGTAAGTTCGAATTTCAAAGATTCTGTACAACTCAGCTCTATAGTCACTGAACGACTAGAGTCGCTTGACATCTATAGTTCCGGAAAACAATTATAGTTAATGGATAGTTGCAACCATTTGGCAACTATTGTCGTGGGACAAGTATAGACACTGGACGACTGCAGTCATTGGAAAACTGTATTCACTGGACAATTACAATCACTGGACAAGTACGAGGGGAGATCTACAGTTAGTGAGAATCTCAGGTTCTAGGAGAGCTAGCAAGCTGAAACTTTTACTTTTCAATATAGTCCCCACTA
>JAQGBA010000182.1:0-55192 GCA_034698125.1 Prionchulus punctatus | reverse complement strand
AAGTGAAAATCTAGTGAGATTTGCTTGGCTTTGCATCTTTAAATGAGTTGCAGCTGGTGGAATCTCATCTCATGGTATGTTTTCTAAGCCTACACCTAAGCTTCCTATACAGGCAAAAATAAAATGCACTAACCTTCATTGAAATCATGCATAAGATCACCAGTCGAATTTTCAGTGACATGCCAAAACTGACATTTCAACTGACATCGCCGCTTTATGCCGAAATTAGATGGCATTGATGGATCACTTTCTAATGTTGTCACATGCGCATTGTAATTTGTTATTGTCCTAAAACAAAGTTATATGCTACAAACAGAAAATAAAACAACCAATTAATTTAGTGCAAACCTTAATTCAAATTCGGCTGTTGATAATATTTTTTTAATATCTTGGCGGTTGATGAGACAAGTTGAGCAAAAATGCCTCGCCATGAAACTTTCAACAAATCCCAACATACTATGACGAGCTAAATTGTCTCCACTGACCATCGCAACTGTACCACAAATTGGCGTGCCATCGTCCAATATTGTGCCTTTTTCCAGTTGAATAATATCTTGCAACAATCGACCAAGCACACTGTTAAACCCGTACTTCTTTAAGTCATCGGTGTAGGCAACAGCCAATAAAAAATGATTGTCCGCAGATGAATGATATTTTGATCGTACATTTTTTACCGAAAAATAAAAAATCGCGACTTTATGTATCATCGTTTTCGATCCCAAAGGATTTGCTGTCTCCATATCATCATAATAAATTTCGATCGCACATTTTATACTGTTTGTTGACAAAAATAGTTCATTGTTTTTGAAATTTAAAGAATCACAAAAATTGGTCACAATTCCATTTATGCTCACATTCTCTTGACTTTCCTTTATCAACTGCCTCAAAGGAGATAATTGAAATAATACTTTTAACGTATCCAAAATTGGCAAATATTGCCAGGAGTCGTGGATAATTTTTCGTTTTTGTTTGCCATCTGATGAATATTTCGTCTCATAACGAATTGGGCCATAAAGGACTTCTTCAGGTATGACGAAACCTGGCTTTCCCATAAAAAATTTTTGCATTTTACGATCATTATCGATAAAAGAAAAAGGCCTTTCGATGGCGGCCAGTTCGTCCAAAATAAATTGCCTTGATTCTAAATTTTCAACGCTTTGACTAATAAGATTCTTTAAATTACCGATCACTGACGATGTAAATTGATTGCAACCATCAAATACTAATTTTAGAGCTGACGCTGTAATGGAATTTTCAGCCCGCAATCGACATGCGAAAGTTGTTGCGTCGCTTTCAACAACATCTTTTGTTGAAGCATTAATTTTGATCATGTCAGTAAAATCAGAAACGGAGCCTGTCGATATCATACAATTAAGGCCTAAATCAATTGTACCTTTATCCATTCCTACTTCTTTATCACTGAGGGAATCATCTTCGATTTTGGAACTGCCATTACAGTGACTTTTCGAATTATGGGCGCGTCCCCCGCTGAAGTCGCGCCGATTCGCCTCGGGGCTTTATTTCTGTATGAACCGGTGACATTTTTGTTTTTAAATTCGCCTGTCGGATTAATTTTCACGGTCATACTGCCACTTAGTTGAAAAGCACTATACCGTTAGTACAATTTTTCTACTAACGCCATTAGTAAAAAGTCTACTAACGGTTAGTACAAATCACTATATCATTAGTATAAGTTATTCTACTAACACTGTTAGTAACCAAATCTACTAACCATGTGTTAGAGAGATAGTACAATTTTTCTACTAACGCCATTAGTAAAAAAGTCTACTAACGGTTAGTACAAAATCACTATATCATTAGTATAGGTTATTCTACTAACACTGTTAGTAACCAAATCTACTAACCATGTTTTAGAGAGTATAAAGTCAATAGAATCCAAACATTGCAAGCACAATCGAATGGTCGTACTCAACGATAACCGGCGTTCGGCGCACGATCGACGTAATTCTGATTAGTTTTTACCCAATAATTGCATAACGAGATAATTGCACTTTCCGTGTCGACCATGTTCAATATACCGCGTTGTAGTTTCTTCAATGCGTTTATTTCCAAATCGAAACCGCTGTCGTCGGGATTATGATCTTGCCGGAATAATTTAATCTGAAAATGATAAAAAGGCAAAATTTAGCAGAAACAAAGACATTATTGTTTTTAACTTACTTTTAACGCGTATGTATGATTTGTATGAATGTCGATGACGTTGAAACGGCTCCAAATCCACCTTGACCCAAACAGTTCATCACTTTGTAACGTTTGTCGATCACCTCGCCGGTTTTAACTAATTATTTTTTTAGGTTTAATTTCGGATATGTTTTCAAACAATTTCGTTCATGTTAGTCAAAAAATTTTTTAATAATGAAAATCCATTGAAAAACAGCGTTAAATTGGTTTTTGGTGCATACACCAAAATCGAAAAACTTTTAGATAAGAAATCTTGTCCAAAGCACAAAGATCAACTGAATCTCTTCAATTTTCTTTGCGCAGAATAACAGGTACAGTAATACGCCAAAACTGCTAGTCGAAATTCTGTAACTAAACCTCTTACCTTTATTGTTGACGTGACTGATGCTTTCACTTGTGATCACATTTCTATTCTTTACGCAGTTCAAATTGAACACTCCTGCGGATTGCAAGCCAGCATGTGAAATGCTTCCGTTTCTTTTTTTTGCTGTAGTGTAGGACGTTTTATTCTGAAACGGAATATGAGCGGCAAACGAACGATCTGTTGAAAGCTAACTGTCCAGGCGTTATGTACCAGACCATCTTTCGGGGAAAGATCACTACGTTCGCTGTACGAGTTGCAAAAGAGTTAAGTCAACGAAGAACGGAGGCGTGTTTCTAGGTGGCCAGGGTACCGAAACAAGGTTCGCATCTTGTACATAGTTGTACATTATTTATAGTTGTTCTTGTTTTGATTTTTGTCTAAAATGATTAAAAACAATAAATAACGTAATGGGAAGTATAACGAGAAATGCAAATCAAAATCGAATATGACTATGACTATTGTTGTTATTGTAACGCAAAAAATGTAGGGTGTGCGCCTGTTGTACTACCGAAGTTTCAAGTTCATGGTGTACATACATTGCTTTCTTGAGTGAAACTATATGTATTTGTCAATTGATATTGCGCTAATTGGCTTTCCTAAAAATTACATTAACACAAGGAGACAATAAACACGCGGAAAAGCAAACCTCCTGCTGCATTGTGATGTACTGATCTTCAAACCATATCGTTTTCAGAGAGTGACGAAACGTTGTCAGAGTTGCAATACTCGTTAAATTATATGGTCGCTTTTGGCGAGAATCGAAGGCAAATCGCAACGAGTAACGAAAACGAAATTTTCTAATAAAATTATAATTTAGGTATGGTCCAAAATTATTATTCCGAACGAAACAATTATAAGGGCAAGGTTAAAAAAAATTACGTAGATCTTTGAGAAAATTGTTAGACATCATTTTCTCAAATTTGTATAATTGTGAATGTTTTTTTTGTTGTAAACTACCGATTGATTTCGACATGGTTCATAAAATGACCTCTGATTTTATAAATTTTTGGCAAATCGATCCACAATATTTCAAAATGATAAATTAGATGCGTAATATGCATGATCACTAAAATCACACTAACGAATTTACATTTAAATTTTAAGCGACCTGACAAAGAATTTACTAGAAGGAATTTATTAGATTTAAGGCGAAATTTATTAGAGATTAATTTATTTCTTACAGAATTTATCATTAAGGCGAAATTTTTTCTTTCTCTAAAATACAACTATTATTATGACTCAATAATTCTGATTTCATTTCCATCAAGAACAGTGCTGAAGTATCTTCAGTTTTTTTAGTTTGCGTAAATTTTAATCTTCGCGAGAATAGGACTGGCTTGCTGCAAATACACAGTTGTTTGTGAATTGTAGTGGTGAGTTTGGGATTTGTCGTCATCATTGATTGCGACATCACACCGTTTCGAATGTTAATCATTTCTTTCACGTTAACTTCACTCGTGTGAATGAGAGTCGAGACAGCAGCGAACAATGTTTTGGCCACAAACTGAGAATAAAATCTTTGTTGTAGGGTGATGTGAACTGTTCAAGTTTGCTCGTATATACGAAACGTTGAAGTTTCGACGTCCAAATGTTAAGAATATTTTCATATTCCTGGTCAATCGTAAAAGTGGAATGCTAAAGATTTAGAACGGTATCGATTAATCAAGCCGAAACATCACCCCCAGGTACAGCCAATCAAATTCGTTGCAATAAAAGAAATTTTAATCCGATTGTAATATCTACTTTCGGAAAATTTTTCCAAAAAATGTAAATTTGATATTTTGCACTTTTTTCCATTCTTGAACATCTAAAATTGTCCAGTCACGTGTTGTTATATCGCAAGTGCTGTTTAGCAAATCATGAACAGTTTAGGTTTCATTTGCGTATCGTGACGTTGAGCAAACTTTTCAAACTCTGATTACGAGCTTATAGTTGTTGAGTTGCTTAGCAAACACAAACCCAAAAATATTAATACGTGTTGAAAGGTATCATTTAAATAAATTGTTAAAATGTGCTTGGATGATATCGTTTTGAAGTATTTTAAACAAGAAAAAGATGAGGATGTATGGAATAAATATTTGCACGAAAAGTCGTGGGATTATACAAAACTTTCTTCGACCGCAACAAGAGACGATATACTAGACGATATTAAACCAGGTAAATTTTCATCAATGTAGGCACTTATACGCTCACGTTTGTTCCCACGCAGAAGTTTCGTCTTTATTTGCAGTAATAGGAAAATGAGAGATCGTTTATCAATGTTGAGGGAGGTTCGGTATGGGCTGGGTTTGAAGAACGAAGCCTCGCGCCACGATTTATTTCCTGTAAATAATTTTTGAGCAGGCAGCCAGTTTGCTTTCCGATACACTTTACGCAAAAAAAAAACATATCAATTAAAAAAACAATGATTTTGTTCAGGAAGCGTTATCTCAGTTACAAACAATGTGTTCGTACATCATTGGGTTATCTGCGTCGAAAAGAATGAAAACGGCGAAATCACCATCATTCATGATCCTGGCCGCAAAGAAAACAATGCAAATTCAGGCTGTCAGTTAGACAAGTTACAAATCGATTCGTATCTTGAAATAAATATTTTCAAATGCAGCGATGGGGTAAATGCCGAATTATGTCGAGCTGTTTCTCTACGTCGAGCTCACGACTTGCTTGGTAAACAGGGATATCATGTTCTTCATGAAAATTGTGAAAATACCATTCGCCAGACAGTAGCGCCCTTTAAAGGCGAAAGTAGACAAATTTTCGTGTACTCAGAATTACTTCTACGTACGCTTACGTTTTTCCTTACCGCAATTCACATATTCAGAAGTATGACTTTCATGCATGGAACGGTGAAATTTTTAACGTCTGTTATATTTGGATATTTTACGATGTTGGTCGTCCGTACTATCTTCTCCCTAACTTATATTTATACAGCATACTGGCGTTTTGAAAAGACTGAAATGCTCAATTTGAAAGACGTCCTGCAACATGTATACTTAATTAAATCGAAGCAAAAAACATTAACCAAGGAAATGATACGTGTCCTAGAGTACGACAAAACCAATTTACTCGCTGTAATCCTGTACAAAGAGCGCATTTACTCGTTTAAATCGCTTTCTCGAATATTTTCCTTTGAAGCTATTCTTTTCGAATTGCACGAACTAATATTAGAATTTTGGGTCAATTATTACGGGTTGCGTCGGATTATGAATTCGGACAATCAGATAATCTTTCTCGAATATATACAGTACGTACATATTTTAGGTATTAAATATCTTTTGAAGTATGCAAAACAAGCAGATGTTCTACTGTTCGGTAAAAAAACTTTGGTGCATGCAAGGTTGCAATACTACCATGAGAAGCTGGTTAGTAAGTTAAATTGGACACATTCTTCATCCCCTGTGTACAAATTTATGCAGATCAGGTACGAATCTTTGTTATCGCAATTAAATTTCGCCGTCAACGAAAATGCTGTGCCGGCAGAACGATTCCAATGTTCTATTGAAGATTGTATCGCACAGGCGAAAGGTGCTTTTGTAAACGTTCCGCTCGATGACGATTTGAATGCTGATCATCCAGGAAACAAACGAATTCGATGGACGATTCTGGAAACTCAATGTCCCAAAACATATTTGGATTTTGTGCACGATTCAAAGGTTTTAACCGTCTTTCAATCATGGATGCGAAGAGTTGATGAATATTTGACCTACTTTCATTCTATAAGATACACAAAACACACAACAAAAGAATTTCTAAAACGAAGTCGGGTGCTTGCATCGATGGGCTGGACTATTCTTGATGATCTTGACATTTTGAAATCGATCTTTTTTAAAACTGAAAGGACTCAATTATTCTTGGATAGGACTCGTTGCATGGACTGAATTTTGATTTATATGCGGACGAACAGTGTAGTGTCAAATGATATTTTGTGATATGAATAATAAATCTTTTTTAGAACAAGTCTAACAAGCAACAGAGTTCTTGCAGACTTTTACAGAAACAGATTTGTCAATTCCTTGTGTTGGAATTTTGAAATACAGTGTTTTTCATGCAGAATTATTGCATGCTATCGCATGAAAAAGTCAGAAAATGTTTACTCTTGATTCAGCGAGAAATAAACTTATTTTAATAGAATAAAGCTTATAATATCTAAAACGAAAAGGAGGACTTTTCCGTCTTCAGTATCCGATAAAATTTGCCCAAAAAAGATGGAGACTGTTCACCTGTTTCTATTAATATTCCATTTACTATTATTCACTTTCTGTGACACGAAGACGCTCCCCACCTGTAACAATGCATTTGATTGCTGACTGATTGTATCGACGCAACAGCGGTTTCGTATGTCTGTGCCCTGTGCGTATATCCCGCCAGTGCTTCTCGAACACTTCGTGCAGTTCCGACGGAATGGCTGCAATCTCGTCGGCAGGTAGACCGGCGAAGTTTGGTGGATCCATCTTCGGCTTGTACACTGGTTCGACAGGTCGTTTTTGGACGACATCTTTGACCACTGGCACTTTAACGACAGCGGCTTTCTTGGCTCGTTTGGCTAGCGGAGGCTTATTGGAATCGTGTACAGTAGAAATATGTCTCTTCAGATTATCATTATGAGCCGTTTCGAACTTGCACTCTGGATGAGTACAGGGCAGCCTTTGGACAGTTCCATCGTGTTGTAACTTTTGATAGCGGACTAAGTTCCATTGTTCGCTGAAGACTGCTTCACAATCGTTGCATTTGAAGCTGGGCATACTTAACAAAAGTGATTGAAAACTGAACTGTGAACTTTCAATAAAACCACAAGGGAGAGAGAAATCTGAGCACACGACTGGTTACGGACACTGACTAATCCTTCAAGCGCAAGCCTTCAACTGCTGGCTATAGTTTGTCTCAGCACAAGGGGCCGATCACAGTAGGAACAGCAGACATAAAGAAGGAGACCTGATTCGCAGGTTCAATACATTTTATATCATTGGTATAAACCAAGTCAAATCTGCGAAGAGATTTCAAAGATTTACGAAGCGAATCGAAGCCCGATTTCTAGTTTTTCACTTCACTGACCCCGCTGGTTGATACAGCGACAAGGCGATTGCGAAAACTGACAGGCTAATTAAAATCGGCACTATTTTAACCATTGTAACAGAGTTGCAAATAGATGCAGTCTAAATGATAAAAGTGAAGTACTTTTTTAAAAATTTGATTCTTTGTTAGATCTTATCTTTTTGTTATCAGCGGATTTATTTACAAAGCCCTACGATTACTCTGGCTTAAAAACAAATAAAACTTGCATGTCATTCAATTAGAATGTAAAGTCGTCGGTAAATCACGATTTTCTTGTTTTTTGAAAGGCGTAATTCAATGAATAGCCGGAGGGCGTTCTGCGCGATGACCATTCGCTTTTCGCTGTTATTTTATAATCTGAAATGGTCAAGTTCTTCAACAGCTTTTCCGCATCAACGCTTGCAGCATATTTGTTTTCGTGCTCAGCAACTCTTCGACCATATTCTGTCGCATATCCTAAACAGTCTTGTTTGGTCAGCGAGTATCTATGCTGATATTCTTCCAAAATCAAAGCAGCCAATATATCAAGTCCAGCCAGCCGAAGGCTTGTGAAGCCGATGAAGTACGAGTCACGGATTTTTCTTGTTTCCTCGTCTGAGTTTCCGTCGATTTCCCAAACGTTGTAGTTGTCGGAGACGCGTCGCTGCAAAATGTAATTATCGAAATCATCCAAACATATGTGATACAGCGCTGATACGATTGTGTCGCTTTCGATTTCCAATTCGGGCGGGACTTTAACGTTTGTTAATTTTGCCCCAAACGTTATTGGAAGTGTTGTATAATTCTTGATTATCTGATCGATCGGCTCCTTAAACAGCATTATCATGGCATGACCGAAGTCCATAGACAATTTACCCCCGCGATCTATTATCAGAAATAAACACCACTTCGGTTCGCTGTCTGATAGACTCCATTCATTGATTGGTGGATATTTTGTTTTTTGGCTGTACAACAATTCGGCTTGGAATAAATTGTAACTGGTGAAGTTTTGGTCTGGGATGATATGGATGGATAATTTCGCGCCCTTCTCAGCGACTCTCTGCGGAAGAACGTCTACAGCTGAAGTTCTGCGAAATCTTGCAAAAAATTGAACCATATAGTTAAATATAGATGAAAAGTAACGTCGGATTTCCATGGAACAAATTTCAGGGTGTGATTCAGAAGAAAAATAACAAATTTTATAAACTTTAAAAACGGCTAACGCAATGCAGTCATAATGTGATTGAAGCGTACCTAAAGGTAAACACGAGTAATAAATGATAAGAAAGTTTTAAAATGAATCATACTATACAGACAGGTGCGCACCGATAACATCACTTATACTTTAACGCCTCTAACTACCAATCGGCGCAAAATCAACGTCACCAACATTGTTAACAATGCATACACACACTTAGCACATTTTTGAACTCCCAACGAAACTATGAAAGCTCAGTATCCTTAACTATTGCGTTTTGCATTATACCATCTATTAGGAGGAAATTTAATCGCTTAAAAGGCTTCAAAATATAATTCAATAATATGCTGCGAACGGTTTCCCCGAACGAGATAACATAAAACAAAAACAACAAAAAACAAACAAAAAAAGTGACTTCGACGAATATACCGAAGAACCTACAAAGCGCAACACTGATAATTATTTACAGATTTTGGGACTCGGTCGCAAATTTCGAAACCGCTTCCGTTAACTCCGCATTTTTCATCCGTAATTAAACCATAAAACACATCGACAGCACAATATGCATCACGTTCTCGAAATATGAAAGGGTATTGTTGACTACATGAATCGAATTTGACGCTAATGTATTATTATTATTATTATTATTATTATTATTATTTCGTTTTCAATGCGGAGCGAAACATAATATGGCCTAAAAAATGAAAACATGTTGCTTGTTTCGACTTTTCTGTCGTTCACAAATTACATTTCAAATATTACTGTTCAAGGTAATAACTGATAATTTTCTGTTAAAGTTAATCATTTGTTGTGGAAAAGAAATAGTAACACAATTGACTTACAATTTTTATTAGTAGTAGTGGTAAGAAAAGCAGTTTTCATGCTGTTTTTGATACCGTCCCTCGTAGGCCCCTCGAACCGCAAGCAAAAGAATCCCCTTTATCGCCTACGCCACCCCCCCGGACTCGATACCCCCCTCCTTTTATGCCTTTATCGCTCTATTCTAGTAAGGAGACGACCTCTCGCTCTAAAATTACTAAAGGGACGACCCCCGGACCTAACGCTACTAGGGAGACGACCCCCGACGCCCTCTATCGCGCCCTCGCGCAATAATTGATGACTCTGCGTTTCGACGTCGTTCGCCGAGGCGTATTCACTCCTCCTACCGAAACTAATCCGAACTAGTTTCATAATTTATTTCGACATATCGTACGGACGAACAAATACGCACGCATCGGCGATCCGAAAATGTGAGAAAACTTTAAGAATTCATTATGTGTTTTCGAGTCAACGCTCCTTATTCCATTTGTAAATGTACTCACCTCTTCGCCTCGAGTTTTAATCGTACAAATACGCACGGATTTCATTTCTATTTTCGACGGAATGTTGAGTATAATTCGCCTTGCTAAACTTCTATAATAAACAATTTAATAAATAACCATCAATTTTTAAGCATATTTTTCATACGCAATCATTACAATCCACGTTACAAGTTAATGTATTTCATTTCCTATTCGAGAAAACGCCGTACCGAAGCGTATACAGTGTGTCGAGAAAATAATTGGCCTCGCAAAATTGCTAATAATTCTGTTATTCATGATCCGATTGCAACAAAACAGCTTTCATTCGAACGCTAAAAGAACAAGCTTTCCATCAGTTAGCATTGATGTTACAAGTGGTAGAGAGCTGCGATAATTACGCCGTTTCAGATGTTTTCGCACAGTCTCAAGAGAAACCTTAACCCCCTTCTGTGCATCAAGTTTGGAGCGGATCTGTAGTAAGGAAATGGTAGAATCGGTTTTAATGTAATGACGTATTGTTTGAGCAATACCTGGCATGATCTTCTTTGGTCGATCATTTTCCTCAACATGTGCCACATCACTAGTTTTTATTGAGCTTTCAGATATTATATTTTATAGTACTCATTGGGTATCTTCATTCGCTTGTGAATTTCAGTTTGAGAACGTATCCCAGTATTCCATAATTGACAAAGTGCTTCACGTTGCGAATTTAGCTGTGTTTTCGCCATTTTGAACCATTAAAATCAACAAAAAAACTTACGAGACAAAACAAACGAATACCGGATTATGAAGTCGGCAAATCTCTACCAACTGGTATTATTTGATGTTAGTCAGTCAATTTCTGCAATGATTATGCTTTCTTGAAAATCTAACTGCAGAGGCCAATTTTTTTCGTGACACACTGTATATGTCTATTACCTACGATCGTATGTACATGTAGAGCTAGTTTTGACACGCGCGGATGGATTGGATACATCTTACAATACGAAATAACCAATGTGAATGTGATAGTGTCCACGTTACATATTCTATGTCTGTGGTGTGCGCCGCTAGAAAGTTGAAAATTCGCAATAATTTTTCTCGTGTTTTACAGAAGTAAAGTGATTCGCTCAGTCTCATTACATTGAATCGATGAGAATCAGAGAGAGTGTAAACAGGAGCAGGAGTGGTTTAATCAGTTTGCTTCAGCTGTTCCACCACCACCCACAACCCGGACACCGGCACCTACCAAGCACCCAATCACCGCAAGAAATACCACATACCAACGACACCGCCGCAACCGCCGCCCAACCCGTAGCATTCCGTCGCCACCACTACCTGTAACCATCAACCGGCAACAATGCGAGTACCAATCCCACCTTTACGGCCCCGCACCACAGCTGGAGCAAACCATCATACTCAACACCACCACCAGCCGATGCTGCACGCCACCATAACTTCGATCCAACATCACCCACCACCACCGCCACAGGGCTAAGAGCTCGACATTGCTCGTCGTAGTGTAACACAGTGTAGTACCTCGCTAAAATGCGCACAATGTAGTAAGTCGGGAGGTTCAATTCACACCACACCACACCACACCGCACCACCCCCCATAGCACACCATAATACACCATGGCACACCACACCACACCATAACAGCACCACACAATAGCCACACACTACACCACACCATAACACAACACCCCACACAACACCACAAGCGTGTTTTAACGATGGCTGGGAGAAACTACGGCTCGGCGCACAGAGCATTGCTCGTATCCGAAGTAAAACATATGTGTTACGGGTTTAGTGCGGTGCGAGCTAAGGACTAATCAGTTTCAATCGATGGAAAAGTTGATATTTTGTCTGATCGACTGTTTTTGCCGATAATTTACCGATAATGACATTCGCTAGCTTGAATAAATTCTTACTCGACCTTATTTAACTGGACTTTAATAGCGCCGAATGAATACTTTAATTAACGCAGAGGAGGAGACGCGAGTTAAAACAAAAGGAAGAAACGGCGATGCGACTAATTCCCATTCTATATTTATTCACGGTACGTCGCCCTTGTCTCCCCTGCTTGGTTGTATAAATAAGGCCATATACAACAGTCGAAACACTCAAAAATCGTGAACTTTCGTCGATATGTTTTCGATTTGGTGTATTTTCATATTCATCGGGTACGCGTAAAACGTTTGTTGCAGGTCACTGTAGCTTACTTTATCTTACTGAAAACCGTCTTGTAGGTTGGCTGTCTTCATCGCTGGGTCGCTAGACCAGGATCTCATTGAATATTGCAGCGAAAAAATTCAACTATCCGACGAACAACGAGCCTATTGCGTGAGCGATGAAACTGCGTTCACTCATTTGGAAAATGGCGGGGAATTTGCGTTGAAACATTGTCGATCGTCCATGAAGACCGAACAGTGGAATTGCGACGACCAGCAAATCCGGGGTGACGTATTAAGTTATTACTACATCGACGATGGTACGTTTTCAAAAAAAATGGCAACCCTCTTTGCTCTCGTTCTTTTTTGTCAGTTTTTCGAGTAAATTTCAATTTCAATTCAATAATATTTAGGCAGCAGAGAAGCCGCTTTCATCGCCGCCATACGCCGCTGGAATGTATCTGTCTCTTTTGGCGGGTTACATCGCACAGCGGGAAAAACTCCCATTCCCTCAAAGCGAAACACCCCAAAACTACCAAATTTGTGAGTCGACCGTCCGCGAGACGGTACTCAGCTACCTCGCCTCGGACAGAGAGCCGACCGCCGTGAAGACGGATCTGGCCAAACACAATGCTGGGGTCGGTGTGGAGGTGAGAACGAGTTCTATTATACCAGGGGTTCTTAAACTGGGGGTAATTACCCCCCAGGGGGTAGTGGGGCAGGTCCTAGGGGGTAGTGGAAGGCTAACTGAACAGACAGAAATAAATGAAGAAAAATTGTGAAATTACATTCTTGTAAATTTCTTTAGACGACTTTGTATCACTTGCTCCTGCAGATTTTGTTGAGAAGTCGTTGTTTACAAAATATGTTCAGCCAGTTAAGATTATCTGGCTTTCAGTTCAATGATGCTGGTAGGCAACAGGAGTACTTTACTGTACTCTGACCAGAGTTTTTGTGTAGCAGCAGAGTGCACCGAGGCCAGCTTGATCTGTTTTAGAACGTTTTATTTTAATCGTGATAGAAAAAGGACTCGGGTCTCTTTTGCAATAAGCTAAGCTGCGATGGGTCAGACAATGGTCGGTTCTGTTTCGCTAAATATTCGGAACCGCATAGAAAGCGAAAGAATGCCAGACAGGTGGGCCGTCTTCGAAGGCATGACGCTGACATCTAACGAGGGTTAAGAACGCCTTTTTCACTGGCTACTTTCGTTTGATTGGCTGTCTTCCTCATACGACAACTTTTGCTACTCTCTTTCTCATTATAACTTCTCTTTCAGTCAATAATACATTAAAATTAATAATACATTTTTCCACCTCCTACCCCCATTAAAAAAATAATACATTTTTCCACCTCCTACCCCTCTTCAGTCAATCATTCTCGCTTCTTCCGATTTAATCTTCGCTTATATTTGTACATAACATGCTAAAATAATCTTGCTGAACTTTTCTTTCGCTTTGCTTATAACTATTATCGTGTTTGTTATTAAAAATTTTCCGGCCAAGTGAAAGGAGTCGTTAAATTAAAATAAGGGACAAAGCTTGCAAACAAATATCAAACAAACTTCTTCGTTGTTCCAATTTGTAGATATTTGATCATGCAATTAGAAAACTTTTACTCCATTGCGCAATTTTAACTTTTTAGTGTAGATTCCTATTTCACGAATTTCTGCGCGCAAATCGTTTGCTAGTCTATTTTAACGCATAATTTAAATAATAAACAATTTACAAACAAATTCGAATGACACAATTACAAAAATCGGCACCAATACGAAAAATTAAAACAATTTTTGTTGAAAATAAATTCAGTGATAACATGTTTTTTAATTAAATTAAAGTATACAGTGCGATTTATTCTATGAATGCACAGATACTTCGACGAGTTGCAAGTATAAAAAACCAAACAAAGAATTATAAAAAATATATTGCGATAAAATGCGGATGACCAAATTTGTGTAAAAATAAATCGGATAATAAAAATCTGCACATCTTCCAGTTTGAAAAAATATAGACACTATGTCTTACACGTAAGCGACGAAAATTTTTGAAAAGAAAAACGAAAAAACGAAACCTCTACAAAATACTGTCTACATAAAGGAAACGTTGTTTTCTCTATATAATGGTGCTCAAATTTCGAAAGAAAATTTATTGCAACGTTAAGAGTTTCATTTTAAATGTGCTTCAAATGACCAGAACTGCCGAATTCTCGAATCGATCGAAGTAAATCGTCTTTTGAATTTGGATCGTCGTCGGTAACATATGTGCCATCTTGATTGACGGTCAACGACGACGTGCTGACCGTTTTCAAATCGGACCACGTCGTATTTAAAGTAGGAACCGGCGGCGGTGGTATGAAATAAGATGAACGATGATCGCGTTTTGGTTCCATTATCGGACCGGTTGATGAACGATTTTCGCGAATTTGCACGTCGTAGTAGATCGCCGACGAAAGGCTTTCGACGTTTTCCATTTGATAGTCGGGCGATAAATTAACTTTCGACACGTACAAACCTTGTTGATTCGCATGTCGAGGCGGCGTCGTCGACGTTGGATTCGAGACGAAAATCGTTTTGGAAACTAAATTCCCGTAACCGTAGCCGTAATCGCCGCCGTTTTGTCGATTTTCATAGAAATTCTCATTGGCGCGATACGTGGTTTCATTTTGATCGCGATACGAAACCGACCGAGGCTCTTCGGTTGATTTCTCGAATCGTTTTTTCGCCTGGAACAATTCCGTCGGTTTCAATACACTGGACGTATCGACAGACACATTGTTCAATTCGGCGTCCATCAACAAATTTTGAGATGAGTGGAATTCGTGATGTTCCTCGTTGTTACCTCCTTGCGGAGTTCGTGTGGATTTTATAACATCGAAGGTTCTTTTTCGGTATTGTTCCTCTTTCGCAGAAGGCGGTGGCACTCTTTGTTGACCGTCGTTTTCGTTTTGCGACATTGGTATAAATTTTTTTTCATCAACCGCGTCTCGACCGGAATGATTCTGGTAATTGATTAGTTTGTTTTTAATACTGTTAGGTGAAACGACGTTTGCCTGGCTTATCGATGTCGTTTCTGATTTCACTCCTGGACATAAATTTTCAACCAATTGATGTTGTTTCATCAGCGCCGATTCGCTTCGTTGAAATTCTAAGATTTCCAACGCAGAAAGTTTACCGCCTCGTTTTACCACCGTTTCGTTGTGTTTCAAGCGTTCTTGCCAATGCGCAAACATGGCCTGAAACGAGATAAAACGCATCAATAATCGTTTCGCAACAAATAATTCGAAGTCATGAAAATATTTGTAACAACTTACTTGCAGTTTCTCGTATTCTTGATAGAGTAAAACTTCTTCGTCGCCTCCAACTGCAACAACGGGGGTAGCTGAGAATGTTCTTTGATGTAATGCTTTATTGCCCGTTTCGTACGTCGGCGAATTAACTTTAACGACGATTTCGCTCGTTCTTCGTCTTTCCGATTGATTGATCGGCGTTGGTTTCAAATTTTGCGACGACGACGATGAAACGGACGACGAAGATGAATCATTTTGTTTTCTATTTTGTTCTCGTTCGTCGGGATCGATGTATCCGTATTTCATCGTTCGCATATATTCGTCGTTCATTTCTTTCGAATAATATTCGTCTTCGAAATTTTTCACCGTCATCGATGGGTAATTATTTCGTTTCGGATCCGTGTACGAAATTCTTGACTGCGGCGACAGTGGTTGATACGGTCGAGGCGACATCGTGTTGTTCATTCGAGGCGAATCTTTATAATCGCGAAGGAATTTTGGCGACGAAACGTTTGACGAACTATTTTCGGACATGTCGACGATGCTCAGCTTCAAGGGGCTATCCATGGAACTACTCAACGAACTGGTCGATCGCGGAGTCACTTTGGGTGAAATTTTCGAATCATCGGCGTAGTTTCTGAAAACGACCACATCATCCATTACCGGTACCACGACGGGCACCGACGGTTCCCAATTTTCGTTCAGTCCGTGTATATTTGGCCGACCCGTTTGAGCAACGAGGCCTGTAGCTGAACTTGGTTTAGATTCATTCTTTTCGGACCAGTCGATTAAGTCCAATGGATCTTTTTTCGAAACGGAAACGTTTTCTTTTAAGGCGTTGTTAATTTTAAAATATTCTTTATAAGCGGCGACGTCGTCGATCGGTGGTTCGCTTTTAGGTAGAGACGGGCGCTTATCGTGAATAAACTGTTCGTTATATTGAATCACGGCGGCTTGTTTCGGAATCCAATCGTCGCTCAAATGCGTCGCAACAGGTTTCAACAAATTTCGAGTTATTTGTTTGTTTTCTTCGGCGACTATTGGCACAGGACAGACTTCTATTGGTTTAATTTGTTCGTGTTCAACAGCATGTGTTTCATAACAGATTTTAGCTGGCAATTCGACAGATGGGATCCAATTTTCGTTTAACCCTTTGTCGGTGAAACTCGAAGAAGAAACAATTTTTGTAGACGACGACGCTCTCCAGTTTCTCTCTGGTTCAATTTTTATCCGTCTTCGCGGTTCCTCTGTGTCGTAATAAGGTTCAGTTGTTATCAAAGAAGATCTCGACTGCCTAGGTGTGATTTCTGATTGAACAGATTCGAAGTTGACCTCGGAACAAATTTTTTCCGGTAAAGCAACCGATGGCAACCAATTTTCTCTTAATCCAGCGTCGTCCCAGGGCTTCGATGGTTCCACAGTTGTGAACAAAGTTTGTTTGTAGTTTCTTCCCGTGTCAATCCTTCTCGTTCTGATTTGTGGTTCAACGGTTTCAACAATAGCCTCGGAACTGATTTTCAACGGTAAAGGAACGGACGGTGACCAATTTTCCTTCAAACCTTTATCTGTCCATGAAGTGGAAGTTTCCGTCGACTGCAATGAAGTTCGGAGACTTCTGACGTGTCTCTGTCTAATTGGGGGTTCATTGGATTCGACCAATATTTCGGAACTAATTTTTTCCGGTAAAGCAACCGATGGCAACCAATTTTCTCTTAATCCAGCGTCGTCCCAAGGCGTCGACGGTTCGACAGTTGTAAACAAAGTCTGCTTGTAATTTCTTCCAGAATCAATGCTTCTCGTTCTGATTTGGGGCTCGAATGATTCAAGGATAGTTTCGGAACTGATTTTTTCTGGTAAAGCAACAGACGGCGACCAATTTTCACTCAATCCTCTGTCTGTCCATGTCGTCGTACGTTCAACAGGCGTCAATGAACTTCGCGAGAGTCTGTCTTGGTCGATTTGTCTTTCGACATTTTCAATAAGTATTTCGGACGAAATTTTTGATGGTAATTCGACGGAAGGCTCCCAATCTTCTTTCAATCCGCGGCCAGTAAAGGATGTCGAGGGTTCAGCTTGTGGCAAAGAAATTCGTCTCTCATTTATCATCTGCTTCGGTTCGTCGGGCACTGAATATAAGTCGGAAAAAAATCTAGCCGGTAAATTAACTTTTGGCTCCCAGTTTTCTTTTAATCCTAGATCTGTAAATGTTGTCAAAGAATCTGGTTTTTTCAACGAATCGTTATCGATCCTTCTCGATCGTATCTGTCGGTCATTTACATCTGACCGAATATTTGTTTGTAAACTTTGATGTAACTCCCAATCTTCGTTCAAACCTTTGTCGGTCCACAATGTTTCCGGGGATGATTTTAATTGCGTTATTTTGTCCATTCTTGAATCAACGACGGCAGATTTTTGTTCATCGTCGAGTGGAACGATTAGAATATTCGATGCGTTATTTTTCGCCGATGATAAGTTTCCAAATTCCCAATCGATTGGCAAATCGTACAAGTCATTGTCGACCACATCGTGATGCAAAGAGTTGACTTTTGTTTCAACAAATGGACTGTAGTACTCAGCAAAACGAGCTTCTGAAAACAAATAATGCGTTCTAATATAAATGCAACGGTTTTTTACTCAATCAATGAAATTTTCATTCTATTTTCGATTCACGATTCGTCGAAAGTTTGTTACAAATTTTCTCACCTCTCTGTGAATCTGCAGACATTTCGTCTTCAATTTGTTGAATCACGTCTTTGAAATTCTGATCTACTTCTTCGACTGTTGCCGGCGAGCTTGTGCGGCTGGTGTGATTCGAGGTGTGAAGAAATTTCTCATCGGTCAACACATCTGTAACACGAAATTGGTTACTGATGCAAACAAACGTCCATCATGCGCGAAATTTAGTTTTTCTAGCACCGTTTCAAAATCGTACCTGGTTCAATTAATAATCCACCATCGTTTCTTTCGAGAAAATGAATAATAGCTGAAAATATTTGAGAGATAAGGGAAATAAATTAAATGAATGAACTAAATATTTTTTCAATAAAAAATAATTACGAGGTTGTCGTTTCGGTTCAACGTAAGCAGGCGGAGGAGGCGGAGCACGAAATTTCCTTTTAAATTCGCCTTCGTCGACGGCGGGGGTTACTGTATTGGCGGCGCTAACGACGGAACTATTTATCATTAGATGTTCGTCGTCGGTTGGTAATAAATTGGTCCTCGATGCAACTAAATCGGGTCGATTATACGTCGTACTACTTTGTCCGCTGGATCCGGATTTTTCAGAAACGCTTTTCTCGCCGCCGACGACGTACAACGAGGACGAATCTTGAATTGAAACTATTTGATGTTTGTCGAGTGCGCTTGTCGGTATAACGAGTTCCGGACTGGGCGATTGCGCCGAACTATCTTCGTGGTATCCGCTACTCGTGGAATCGGAATATCTTCTCTCGTGCGTTTGTCGGTGATTCTTTTTTGAACCGCCACCGACGACGTCGACGACGGAATCATTCGACGACGTCGCAGCATTGTTGACTGCGTACGAGCTCAATGGCGGTTGAATAAGTTTTGTTTGAACAGTAGTTTCGAACGCGGGAGGCTTCGGCGCTGGACGTTTTTTCGAAGCGTTATTTTTCATGAAATTCGTTTCGTCGTCGTCGTAGAGTCCATCTTTTTCGAACTGCAATGATAATGGGCGCACTTGCAGCGTTTTTGCTTTCGTTTTCGAGCGTTTGTCGCGAGGCAAACTGTCGCTATTGCGATCCAACGACAAATTAAGGTCGGAACCTTTGTTCGTACCCGACTGCGACCCCTTCAATTAAAAAACGCATTTTTCATAGATACGCGCCGATTTCCAGTTTCACATTAAGAAGTCTTTTTACCTTTCGTTTTTTACGACGCAAAAACGAAAACAGGCCGCGCGATTTTTGCTTTTCCTTTTCTTCAATCGGCATTTTCGAGTACAATCCAAACAAATCACCAGTCGATTTGCTTAAATTAGCTGAAACGAGCAGAAAAAAATTGATTAATTCATGCGTCTGATCAATTTAGCCATACGATTCATTTTTCAGTCATAATATTACATATAATGAAAACGAACTCCAACGCATCAATCATTATTAAACCGCAATTCACGCGTATTTGTAATTCAATACGAGATATTTATGATCATTTTTTCAATGTTGACAATGTGGAATAACTAGTTTTGCGGCTCATTGTCGGAAGAAAAACTTTTTCGCATATCGGAATCGAAATGTGCTTTTTAAAGCATTTTTTAAAGCTTAAATTTAAGTCAATTTTATTAAGGAACGGAGAAAATCATATTTCGATTGTTAGGGCTACTTGAATTGCAGGCAAGTCCTAAAGTGCCCAGTCAGTGTTAGTTTCATTTTGCGTCTGTTGGTCGGTCCTAGCAAAATCAGTTTTATTATCATGTTTTTTATTTTGACACTTTTATCATCCCCCTTTGAACACGGTGGTTTGCCGGCAAAAAAACAAACAAAAAATCTCTCCTACCTTTTGTTGAAACCAATACAAAATGAACGGTTCCTGCTTCGCTCAATTTAACGTTGAGATCATCCAAATCTAATCCTGGATACTGCGATGTTCTCAATTCGAACGAATTGATGTTGTATTTAGTTTCCTGACAAACGCGACGATGTACTTCGTTCAACGTCAGTTGAGGACTCAAACGAAATACGCTTTTTTGATTTTTCGGTAAATCCACTTGAATTCTAATCGTCGGCTGAAATAAATACTGTTATTCAATTAAATAAATAGCGAGAGAGAGACGACGACGCCGTGATACGAAGCGAAATCGAGTTCGAACTTTGCGAGATAGGGGAAATATTATTTCGTTATTACAATTTGTCAACCCGTCACCGTCGAATAAATAAGGTTACATAGCTCAAATATTGTAATAATACTTTGAAGCTTAAATTTTTTCATATAATGCTGCAAATATTAAACAATGTTTGCTCGGGTCAGAATGAAAGATAACGGCAAAATATTTTCAGTTGGGGAAGTTTGATGATGTTTGGCGACGACGACGAAGAGCAGATCTAAACAGTTAAAATCACGTTTCGATAGAAATTGATAATGAAAAGCTGTGTAGAAGTATAACGAAGGAAATTTTTGGAGGTGAATTCTTTACGAGCTCGTCGGGCAAACAAGGAAAGAATGTTAAACAAGTTGGGGGTCGAAAAATAATTGAAATTCAAAAGTGATGAAAAAGAAGTCAAGAAAGGAAGAACGTCGTCGTTCAGTTGAGTAACAAACAAACACGATCTCATGTAGCTTAAGCCATTATACAGTCTGGCTGGCACCATACATCTAATCGAATTGTGCAATAAAAGGACGTAAACGAAAACGATTTTCGTACGATTATCATGAGCACAAAAGGGAGAAAAAAGGTTGTCTTATCTGTTTGAAGAAAGTTTTGACCCCGGTTCTCATCTCGAAGAGCACCTATTCATTATTGTCGGCGCTCGACGACAAACAAGTTAAACGCCTACACGCACATATATTGTACTGTTTATCCGACGTGAAGTATAAATTGTTTATTCAAAGCTCGAATCAAGCGAAAAAGCTGCCCAGAAAATACTTGACATTCTAGGCGCCTATTCACCTCCGCCCAACCCCTACAAAAGGTACATAATCTAACCTTCAAACAAAAACAAAATTCTTATTTTAAGTGCCGTTGCCAAGGATTGCATGACGGTTACTTCGTTCGCGCATCACGAAATCCATTTCGACATTGTTTGCGTGTTAATCGGCCGAAATTGTAAATGTAATTGTAATTGTAATTTATTCGTGCAAGCAGAAGATTAATACAAAAGAGTTAACTAATACGGAGTTAGTAAAAGTTTACCACAAGAACGGCTGGAGTCGATAAGACTCAAAATCGCCGTCCTTTTATAAAACGGGAAAATTAAATTTAGTAACGATAAACGTTTGGGAATGATGTGATATCCTCACCTAAAACGTTCCAATACATAACAATACGATAAAAGTACGAATATTTTAGCGGAATTGAGGAAATTATGTGTTTCAAAAAAGAGAGAATTTTAATTATTGAAAAACGGAGCACATTCTAACGCTTCACAACAATTTTATTACTGAAATAAAAAAGTTTTGCGATCGTGATAAGAGTTCAAATGACGTCGCTATCGGTGCACAACGTGACTCATAAACCGATCCTAATCGTAAACAAATTAATACGAGGTGGAGTGTACTGTCTCTGTGATACGCAAGACCCTACTTACTAAATCGTTGAACTTTGCAACTTTACCAATCATAAAACGAACCCAATTATTTACTTCGAAGGGAAGGTTAGCTTTCTTTGGCGTCGCTTTTCGAGGTCGTTCGCATATGTCGAATTTCGGTACAATTTCCAACGTACCGTCGCAATTAAGGGTTCCAATCGGAGTATTCGGTTTGTAAAGAAGATACCCGGGCGGACGATCCGACGGTACTTTCAAATACATACCACCCGGATTAATTCCGTTGGACGTCGTTACTTGAACGAGTAAATCCATCATAGGTGTTCTGAACAAAACAAAATAAACGGATTTTCCTTCACCAGTCAAGTCCAATTCGTATGAGACAAATCATGTAATCGTCGAATATTTCTATTAGAAAAAACGCATGAGTGCCAAAAATGCCAATCGACGACGCGAGGAAAAAGATATTCATCTCATCCAATTCCCTCTCCTTGGATGATACACGTTTTGGTGCCATCGTTAAGTGCCAGAGACAGGTCGGCGAACGATGGGGACCAAAAATGAATGAAGAAGGGCGATACGCGTCGATGGGTTTTTAGTTTCTTCTGTTTGACTCGACAAGACAAATCTAGGGTTCAACAATGTCAGACGACGAGTTATTTGTCTTTAACGCTGTGAGAAAGGTAAAAGAACATTACAAGTATTTTTTTCACCAAAAATCTGCATCAACTGGAAACACAAAACGAACAGTCTTTTGAGCACAACGTGAACCATTTTTGACACAATATGAGTGAGTCGTGTTCGAACACAGCATGTTATTGGACACAATTTAACAGCATTTATGATAATTGAGAGTTCAATATTTAAAACAATGGAAACTAGTTGTGCTCCACATTTGGCCATAATACAGGCACCGTGATAACCGATAAAAAAAATAAAAAAAATAAATTATAGCATTTCTTAAGCCCAAACGACCCAAGGCCAAACGAAAATATGACTTTCTCGCGGAAAATCTTCATACGTGCGACCCTTTTTACTCTCATTGTCCGATTCCGAAGACGTATCGAAAATATTTTAAACCACGACAAAAATGTTTAACGCACTTAACATATTAACATTGTGAAAATTGTTAAATTTTGACAGAAACAGTGTCAAAAAGTTTGTACTTATACTCGTTAACTTTGCCCATACGATACCCTGACACTTTCGCATTGGGTCAAAAGATGAAACAAAAAAAGTCATGTCATTGTTATTGTTCGATCAACTTGAGAAAGAGATTCAACACGAAGATAAATCGCCCCTTTTGTTTCATCGTGAAGACATATAGAGAATAGCATGACAAAATTTCGTGAGATATCTCTTCTTCAAAGTGGATTTTCTGATGAAAGACAAAAATGGGATCAAGTATTGTCCGTTTTTTTCTTAAAATGGTTCGGTTGTCCCAAGGACGAGGACAAATACATGAAACGTACCGTGTATAAATTTGATCCCTTACTTGGCCTCGACATTCATTTTAACCGGTGCAGTATGGTTAGGCAGTAAAATCTGTAATGGAATTATACCATCCAACAAACTTCCATTTTCATCCAACGACAATACGCTTCCTAGACAAAAAAAGTCTCTCTGGGTGCAAAACTGGTTTCATTGTTAAACGAAAAAATAGCCGTTACCCGAATATCCAAATCCCTTATTGGTACCATTCAATCCACTAATAGGATCATGATGCGATTTTCTTTCATCCACATTCGTTAAGTTAGGCAATGATTTATGAAATTCGGTAGATTTTTTAAAATTGAATTTTTTCATCGTCAACTAAACGCCTTTTGTCTTTCGGATTCTGGGTCGTAGCTGCAATAAATGGCTCCGAATTGAAGCAAATTCACTCACTCAGCAGCTCACGATCGTCGTTTCACGAATGGTCGCATTTTGTGAGACAATGACGAACAGAATATTTCGAAAAGTTTTTCTTTGTGAGCCAACAAATGATGACTAGACTGTCTGCAAAAGTGAGGTTCATAATAATAAAATATTTTGACAAAAAATTTGTCACTCGACTGGACGAGGAAATAAATAGCGAGGAAAACAAACAGAAAACATCCCGCTTCATTAAAAAAGCCCTCACAAATCGAAACGCAAAATGGTGGTGAAAAGTTTTAATGTATATTAATGAAAATAGTAATAAAAGTTCAGTGTTCCACGATGGAACTCAAAAAAGCGTTTCGTTGGTCAAAATTGGATACGTCTCGGTATCGATGGTGGATTTTTCGATCTCATGGATGTAAAATGCGGATAAGTTAAAATATAACTTGATTAACTTTTAAAACTTTTTGAAGCCGCTTTCATGTCGAAAATCAGCCAACAAACCGAAACTCATCTCCGCATGCACGTCGTCCGACGTCGGACGGACGGGCGGGTGGGCGGTAGGTGCTTTCGGTTTCGGCGGATGGACATAACACGAAAGAGCAATACAATGAAACCAGAACCAGACTTGAAACGACGGACGCCGGTGGCAAAAACTCGTTGCCGTTTCGACAAACCTCACTGGCGAAGCGCACCACGTTTTATTTTAAATTCTCGCATTCGGTAGGAAAATTGTTCAAACACAGTAACAAATACAATGCAAATAGCCCTCGCCCTGAAACGATTATATACCTCGGGACGTGTCGCTGGTCACGATGGTAAAATTGATTACTCGACAGAACGGACGAAGACGCACGAGTAATTACCAGCGAAAAATAAATAAAATTTGTGTCGGTTAATTAAAGTGTCACTTTTACAATTTATCTCACTTGAATCGAAAGCCGAGATGAACGGTTAAAAAATTAAAAGCACTGCATTTTAAAATCTTCGCAAATCGCAAATAAGTGTTAAATTTTTTGCTCTTAATTAAAAGTCCACCGACCGACTTGCTTTTCTAAAACGAGCTTACTGTTGACGTTCGCGAGACACCTACCCTAATGATTCCGATTGATGACCGTTACCGGAAATAACACGTATAAATTTGTGTTACAAATGGATCTACTGACCGACAATGAAACGAGTCCCGTTTGTAAACTGTTTCCACCTCCATCGGTCGGATTAACAATGGTCGCAAGAAACTTACCCTTACCCAGTTGTCGAACCGACACAGATTGCAAGAAAAATTGCCACCAATATTGGTCAATTACGGTATGGGTGAATGTAAAAAGTGGATTCAAAAAAGAACCTCTTTTGAGAAACCATTACGACGATATTGTTCAGTCATGAGGAAGACAGGCATGACGCACCATGTGCCAAATGGTATTCGCACGACGAACGCATGAGTTATTATTTATGTAGGCATTTTGATGAAAACGAACATTGTACATAATACAATATTTTTTAAATTTTAGAGACCAATCTGCCCTTGAAGTGTCTTTTTTACATAACTGCCAGTAACAAACGTGTTCATCAATTATATGCCCTTGATGGGGTTAAAATTTGTTTCACTATAAATCGAGGCTACTGATTGATGGGTTTGAAAAGTAAAACAGATATATTACGTGTTCCACAGTTTTGGTACCGTACTTGTATTTGCTTCATTTCGTCGTTAGCACAAACAAAAAACTTTTCTCTGTCGAAACAAAAACGTTTGACGAAAACGGGTGAAATAGAAACATTCATTAAAGTATTTTTTGATTAATAACGTTTTGTGTGCTGTTGAAACAAACAAAACAAAACAAAAATGTTTCCAATTTCCGATTAGAATTTTTCTGATACGGTTAAATTTTGGTTTCTACAAGAAGCAATGATAAAAACATTTTTCTCATTCTTGCGCACTTTCATTTTATGTACTTGTATTTACATTTTACTCCCAAATATGCTGTAATTGCAGTTCGTTTCAACGTTATAACGAAGATACATTTATGTTTTGATGTAAATTTTGCATCAACCCTATTTTCGTTTCTCATTTTAGTCTCTAGCAGTCGGCTCTCGCTTTTCGTTTGTGACATTGGATAATTTTGCTTTCTGTCACGATGGTCAAAGTCAACATTTTGTTTTGGTAAGTTATTTCGCTGAACTGATTTCACTTTCGGTAAAAATACATGTATTTATAATATCGTTGTTTTGAGCGTTGGATGAGGGTATCGTCCAAAAGCAGATCGGCTCATGAAGGAAATTCAAACAGAATTTGCTAGTGAAAACGTTGAAGTGGTAAGTTTATGTGCATAATTTTTGTTCGCAAGTTCGTTTTTGTAGAATGCTAAATTATTGTTTCAGACCAATGTGCTACGCAAGGTGTCACTGGTTCCTTTGAAATAACAGTTGATGAATTAATTCATAGCAAAAAGATCTCACGTCGTAAAGTTTATTATAGGTGTCTTAAGTTTATTATTTGATGCAATATTTAGGGTGGCCAAGGGTATGTCGATAGTTATGAAAAGTTTCGTAAAATTATCGATTTCATCAAAAGCAAATAGTAAATCGTAACTGTTTCTTAATTGTAAGCATACAAAGCAAAACAAAAAAGCTCTCTTCGAATAATAAAGCCGTATTTTTCGTTTTAAGATTTAAAAAAAGTGATTTCGTTGTGTTAACGCTTTCGTTATGAAGAAGAATACTTCACTCTCGTCAGAAAAGGCGTCATCGGATGATTTGATTGTCGACTAATTCTTTTAATTGTTTTAATTTTCGCGAAACGTTTCTGTCGTGCTAATTTCTAACATTTAATTTATTTCATGAAATAAAAACCACATTTCTTCGTGTGTCTTGCACGGTAATGCAAAGAAACCATCCTTGATTGCGAAAGTCAATGCTAATTATTATAGCTAAACAAGAGTAACGTTAGTCTTGCGTTAGTGGAAATAAATTACGTGAGTAACAAAAGTCCAAATAGTAACGCTAACGTTTCTAAATAAAAAATTTGCATTATTTGTACTGTTTTGATTAACTGCCCATATTGTTTCCGATCATGACAAAAAATATTCTTCTAGGTGAAATAACGAAAACGAAATTCTTTTTCATTAAAAATTTTCATAATGGAACAGTCTATATAATAGAGCTTGCCCTTTATCATTGCCGCAACAAAAGTAACCGCCATTTCTTGAAAAATCTAAACAATTTATCTTCCTCAAATTATCTCCTTCCTTTGGGAAATTTTGAAAAGTTGTTCGAGATGGAATATGAAACTGAAAAACAAATGAAAAATTTCAGATTCACAAAACAAAAAGTAACCAAAAATATAACTACCAATCGAACGGAATTTTGTTTAGCCGATGAACAAGAAGCTAGAATTTCGTTAGTTGGGTTGAAAGACAGTCGAGTCGACGGAGTTGTCAAACTCATTATGGATTTCAACGGTTTCGGTCGGATTTCGTTGATCGCCGTCGATAAATCGTAAAAATTAACCACGCCGGTATTTGATCTGCATTATTGACTGATTGCTAACGCAACGGGACGTTTTGAAATCAATGAAAATAGTTCCGAGTTAGCTTACCCGCAAGCAATATAATTGTCGCTCGGAGAAACGGATAACGACGTTCCTTTAATGCTACCTTCGTCGAAAAATTTATGAACGCATTCTCGTCGACGAACGTCCCAAACGTAAACCTCGCCATCATCTGTGCGAGGAACAAATTTGCATAAGTTTATGAGAATAAGAAACAGAAACAAAAACAACTGCACCTCCATGCGAGTACAGTGTATTGCCCAGCGAAGAAAAAGAAAACGCTCCCACTGATCCGTTCATTTTTAGGCTACAAATGTAGTCGTAGGTCTAAAATATAGGATAAATATGTTTCATTGAACGAAAAAATCTAAATTTCAAATTTCACTTTGGCCGAGAGCAAATGAATTTTTCCGTATGGGCCACCGAAAGCTAAAAGTTCTCCGTCGGGTGAAACGCAAAACCTACCCAATTTTTGTTGGTCGAGACCTAAAATAGTCGCCAAACCGTCATCAAGACAATCTTGAATTGCAGAAAAATGGCTCAATACATCGAATTCGAGGAACCTTTACGGCTTTATCGGACAACATGTCGTAATAGAAAAAATGCGAATACATATTCGATCCGACTACTATGCGATCACCGTCGGCGCTGAAATGTGCAGTTTCAATTGGGAATCCGTCGATTAGAACAGTTTCTAGAAGTGGATTTTCTTTTCCATCGATCTGAATGAAGATGATATGTATGACCAAAATTTGCGAATGCGAATACAATCTCGAAACATTACTTGAAATAACATTAGTCGCTGCGTGTAACCCGAAATGAGTAAAACTTGAGCTTTTTTGTGAAACTCTGTGGTGTTTATCGAGGCCTGAAAGAATAACTATTGAAGACTGTTTGTGAAACATCGCAGGTTTCTCGTTTCAAACCTTGATGTGATGATATTCAGTTAAATTGCAAATTCGTTTGAAATGCAAAGTATCCTTCGGCAAATTTATCGACGTGACCATGTAGTTTCCAGTTCGTCTCAGTAGATCATCATCAACATCGTCACCGTCTGAATCTAAACAAAGTTTCAATCATAAGAAGATCACGGCGAAACTATTTTTAATTTCAATTGATTACCAATGTCACGTTTCAAAGATTTGTTCATATCGGCCCATTTTGGAGCAGCAATGCCGACAGATTTTTCGAAATTTTGCTTCAATTTATGAGCGTATTGGTCAGATTTTAAAGTTTGACCACTTTCGGCATTTGTCATACGAAGAAGTTTTCTACTTCGTTTAATTAATATCCTGGCAAAGAGAAAGACAATATTAGTTTTGAAATCTGAATTTTTTTAAAAGAAACGAATTGTACTCAGAATCATCGTCTTCGTCGACCCAAACGGGCTTCTTTTCGATTGTACCAGCAACGATATCAATTTTGCGAATAGTTTCTTCGTCTGGTTTTTCATCGTCCTGAATGAAATTAAAAACGTTCTGCATTCGAATGACTAACGGACAACAAAATGATTATACCGAACATGCATCGCTATCGCTATCTGAATCTTTCCACTGTTCTAATCTTTTCAAGAAATCCTCTTCGCCTCCGAGAACGATTTTTTCCAAGGTTTTTACGTCATCAGACTTTCCCAAAGTGACTTTCTTCGTAACAGTTTCGTCCTCGACAGTAGACGTTGAGGGAGCTAAATCGTATTCATTTCGGTTTAAGTCCGATGAATTCCGAACTCGCTTTCTGCGAAGCATTTTTCAGTTTCTTCTCGAAAAAATTATCAATCATTTTTAGCAGACATTCAACGTCAACAAAGCAAATTAAATGTCTGATTTTTTCCGAAAGAAAAAAAATCTAACTTCATTTTTTAACGTTTTATTTTTTCAACAACATTCCAAAACAGAACAATTTTTTCAAGAAACTTCTTTCGCGGATATTAAAACTTTTAAACGAATTTTCATTCAAGCGATACTGCTGGCATTTGCGGCTACTCTTGGCCATAGATCCGCGCATTCTTTTGCGACCGGACCAGTGATCGCAGACCCTAAATATATATACACATTAAATATATATACATATATATATATTAAATATAATAGGAAATTGGCGTTATCGGGTCGTTTCGCAGTTCAGAACGAGAATAAAAACGTTTCACCTTTCATTTCGCCTTTATTATTTACGATGACACCAGCGTTGTCTTCGAAATAAATAAACGTCCCGTCTCTTCTTCGGTAAGGTTTCCTTTGACGAATAACGACGCCCTGCATGACTAAAATAAAAAATCAAATTGAAAACAGTACCTAATTAAAATTGAGTTTCGCAAAAATACCCTTTTTCCGAAGTTCCGGTTTGCCTTTCTTGATCGAAACTACTATCATGTCTCCAACACCGGCGGCCGGCAAACGATTTAATCGACCTTTAACGCCGAAAACGGCGATTACGAACAAATTTTTAGCGCCTTAAAACGTTAAAATACAACATAAATGCGTCAAAAATGAATAAAAGTTGTTTAAATAAAGGTTCACCTGTATTATCTGCGCAATTCATAACGGCTCCGACTGGCAAACCGAGCGAAATTCGAAACTTCGAACCCGAAGAACCACCGCGTCCTAAAAATATTTACAAAATAAAAAAGCGGAACGAACTAAAAAACATTATTTCAAAAATACGATTTCAAAAAAGATACCGAGCAAATATGTTAAAAATCTTGTTATCATTATTTCCTTACCTCGTTTTGACATTTTTTATTATTTTATTATGAAACGAAAAATGTTCTCGTTAACAAAATTCCGACAGTTTCCTTTCCAGCTCGATCAACGGTCAAATTTTCACTTTTCGTTCATTTACATGTAATGTCTACTTAAATTCAGATACCAGTCCAATATTGAACTTAAAATGAAAATGAATGAGAAACTGGATTTTTAGAGACCGTACTTTGAGATCCGAAAAAATCGACAAAGGGGTTAATAAAGAAAAAGATTTATTTTTCGCTCATACCAGTTTTTAATTTGCAACACGTTTGGTATTATTATTATATAATTGTATTTCACAAAAAAGTCAACTCTAAGGCCAAAAACATCACTGATCGCAAAGAATATCCAAAAAGGCTAATAAAACAGTCATTAAATTGCTGAAGCACAAATTCACAAATACCATTGAAACAAATATGTCTTCAAACGTTTAATACAAAATAATTGTAGTTCGCTGATCGTCGGACTTTTTCTCATGCCAGGCACGCCGTGATACAGGAAACGTTCCAAATTTGGACAATTTTTCGCTAACGCTAAGATGCATGCGTTGCTCAGTTTATAGCACATTGCAACGTTTAAATTGATCAAATCTAGATTATTAGCTAAAGCTATGACGCCTTTGTCGGTGACAGCCCAACAACCGTTAACGTCAACGCATTTCAAACGTCGACACCGTTCGGCGAACAGTTTCAAAATTTGATCAGTAACCGATCGAACGGCGGCTAAATGAAGTTCTTCCAAATTCGTACACTCGACGGCGACTAGTTGCAAAAAATCGCCAGATAAAACTTTAAAGTAGTTGAAATACAATACGCGAAGTTGTTTCGAGCAAACTGCGTTTTCAATTATGCGACACAAAGGCATTCCGGTAGCTTGACGATTGTACTTGTTCACGTCGCTGTGCAAGTACAATGATCGCAAGTTTTTGCACGTATCGGCGACGATTTCGAGACCGTCGTCGGTCAGATTTTCGCACAATCCGATGTCCAACACTTCGACCAACGCTCCATTGATCGACGTTAGAAGATTTAACACCAATTGATCGTTAAAAAATTCCGTATGGTAACGAACTTTCGTTACGTTGGGCACTTGAGAAAACGAATTCACGATCAAGTTTCTATTCGACGGACCGAATTTGAAACCCAACTCCTTCACAGTCGTCGGTAAACATTGCAAAGCGTCGTACGTTTCACGAGGTGGAGTGACTTGAAACGTTAAGTCCAAACTTTCCCAATGACAAATCTGTTTGCATCGGGTCATCGTGTCCAAATCCAGTTGCATACTGCCAGCCAGTTTGATTCGTTTTAATTGCCGACACGTCAAAAGTAAAACGCTTAACGGCCCTTTTTCGCACGCAAAGTTGTCCAATTCGATATCTACCTGAAACAAAACAAAGACCTGTAGGATCCGGAACCACGACGACGGCGGCCTTCATCACAAGCCGCATCCGGACAAAGGAGACCTCCAAAGGGAGCAACCAAGAGCCCCCCCCCCCGACGTTGTGATATAATGTACTGCCTCTGTATACAAATCAGTACCTTATTGAGGTCACCCTTCAGTGGCTTCTACGGTAGGGCTTGGCGCCATATTGATGGTCACGGAGGGCCTAGTGGTTACGTTTGCACGTCTCCTCCTTAACTATAGAATGGCAAACTATACAGAACGATAGCTCTTATAAAGATCGCTAGCTCATAGTGCACTCACCTTAAGGGGCAAGTAGCACTGGCTCACTGTTTTGGGGGCATGGGTGGATGGTGGAGTAGTCAGTGTCGTCAGAGGGCAGCTCAGGCAGTCTGACCTGTTGGCTGCTAGGCAGGTTCGATGCCACCCTCTCTCGATCAGGTGATTCACCTGATCACCTGGTGGCTGAAGTCGACCTGTCGGGAAATTGTGACCCCCTTCAGTCTTGTTGGGAAACTCTTCTATCGTAGAGTGCTTTCTTTTGTTCGTCGATAGTTTCCCAGTGAGCCTCCAGGAACAGCGATCAACGTTGTTTATAAATCGTTCATTTATATTTTTATTATATTCGATTCGAACTATATTTTACCCGAAGACCTTGCGACAACCGTCACTCTAACCTCTCACGAACCATTTGCCGCCAGGAGTAGAACCATCCAAGGGCGTACCCTTGCGACAGGTACGTCTTTGTTGTAGCTTACCCTAAAGTGGAAGCTTGATCGCCTAAATAAATATCGTGACCTAATTTACATTTGTTGCTGTCTCAACTATAGGCCCTCATTTATAGTTCCTAGCTAAATTCTAGAACATAAGTGCCCGTAGAGTCCTCGGCTTAACCGAAGGCTCCTTAGCTGAGCTGAGTAGATTCCGGAAGTGTAGCATCCGGGAATTAGAGCCATAGTACTATTCCCATTCTACAGTCCACTGAAAAACATGCTAGAGAAAAGTAAAGCACCTCGCCAAATCTAGAATTTCTTTGTGTCAAGGAAATGACTCTTGAAAGCTACGCAAGCTAACTTTTTCAATGATATATAGGTTGATTAAAGAGAGAAAATACACTGTTCTCTGAATTTTTGTTTTTTACCAGAGAATTTTGCAGAAAATCTGATATTTTCAACAAAAGTGCATCTTCGCGACGCAACGTTCTACCACGAGCGTTAAAAATGAAATGACAAATAGTTGGATTTGTTTCAATTAACGTTTCCAAACCGTTCCAATCGTAATCTCGTATGTACAATTGCAATATCACACGTTCCAAATTGGAACTGTGAAATTCGTCGAATACGTCATTACGTTCGACTTTCAACTCGCGAATTTCTAACCAACGAATTTTTTTCATTTGTTTCAACATTTTCGATAAGCCGACATCGATCGGTTTGAAACAACAACTGATTTTCAATGCTTCCAAACAATCGCACTGTATGCCTAACCATTCGAGGCAATCATTGTCGATTTGATTTAAATCTAAGTCTAAACCTGTAACATGTCGATTGAAAACCTTCCTGACGATATGTCGGTAATAAATTGGATTCGTGATTAGGTCGTGAGCCGCTAACCAAGCAATCAGTTGGCTTCGATGAACGGCTCCCAAACATCGATCACTCAGTGCAACACATCTTGGATCACGAGCAACAGTTTCGAGACAGCGAATTTGCAAATTCTTCCAAATCATAGTAAAATTTTCTATAAATTCATTTTGGAACCATTCAAATTTATTTTCTCTTAAAAAGTGCATAAAATCATACCAAGCGAATGACCGACCTGACACCTACGTCGCAAATATGGAACACTGAATTTATGCTACTTTACATTCGAATGTGAACATGAAATAACGTTCAACTTGTCACCAAAGTTAATGATTCGCGAAACGACACCGATGACGCATTGCGGAGATGACATTCTGTTATAATTTACAGACAACAAGAAGACGTCGGTTGCCGAGAGCGTACGACAAGAGAAAACTATTTGCTGTAAACTAAAAACGACTAAGCAAAGACGCGTTTCGTGTCATTTTGTCAAACTTTATGCGCCCAAATGTCTAACGTAAAATTAAATATTTGGCTTCAATATGTGTTTAATACTGTGTGTTTCGTTGGAATTTGCATATCCGCATATGCCTTAGTAATCGAATTTCATACAGAATCCGATCCGAATTACAAGCCAATGTGCGACTTGAGCGATAGTGTTAGCTGCAGCAAAGTTCTACTTTCAAGGTAAGATTTTTTGCATCGAAAATTATCTTAATTACCAAAACTTTTTAATTTCAGATGGGGTAAAGGTTTCGGTATCGTCGGACCGTTGTTGGGCGACGATCATATTTTAAATCAACGAAATCCGGTTATGGGAATTTTGTTTTACACGATACTCGTCATATTAGGTAACATTTATCAACTATTGTCTAACTCAATGGTTCAGTTCTTTACAAAATTTCACTCCTTTCATTCCGATGTTGTTGTAGGCTCTATAAATTACGTTTTCGTTGCGACTTTGGCCATTTGGTTAACCGTACTGTCGAATTTAGCTTCAATTTATTTGGCTGTGGTTATGTATATGGACGTCAAATCGTTATGTTTGGTCTGCGTTTCGAGTTACATCGTGAACTTTATATTACTGCTGATAGCGGTATATAGACGACGAGTGCTTCGAAAATTAACTCGCAAGAAACGAGATTGAATCATTTTTTCGAAACTTTCTAAGTCAATAAACATTCCCTTAAATTGTTTGTTTCGTTGCTCAAATGTTTTTATTCGCCTTACTTAATTACAAAATACGAACGTCAGTCATTCGCATTTAGAGAAATAAAAAGTTATATAATTGTTATTTTTTCTTTTTCTTAACCATCATTTTCGGTAACGTTGGTAGAAATTTGAAAACGCTTCTGAAACAGAAAATAATTTTCACTTCGTCGAAAAGTGAAACGTCAAATGTCTAAAGGAAATAATTACTGGCAGGTTGCGCAGATAGGACTGAACTGGCAAAACACTAAAATAATAAATACAAATAATTGCCACTTCTAGTTAGTGATCATTATAATGACGTAGACAATGAAAATATGAAACATATTCTTACCTGAAAGGCAAACCGAACAAACCCATCCTATGCTGATAAGGTGTTGATGGCAAAAGCAAGCCGGTCGATAATCGACATCGCCTGATATAGGCAACAGCATCTTCGATCGTTGCAAATTGTCGGGCAAAAACGAACCCTGAGGAAGGGGAAAAATTATTTGAAAACGTAGTTTCTATAGAATATGAAACCATAACTGATACATTTACCAGCAAATATTGCAACAATGCATGAACATTGCTAACTTTAACGTAGATCCCTCCAGTGATATCACACGCCTAAAATCACAAAAATGTGATAGAACCTCCAAAAGATCTCTCAAATGGTTGATTTCGATTAATTACTTGCTGCATTATTGCAGAATCGCGACACAAAACGCAAGCGTCAATAAGAATTTCCTGTTGAAACACGTTTTATCCATGAAACTTATATTGTCCTGTTATATCCTTCTGTGAGCACTAACCTGCTTCTGAGCGGTGAAAAATATGTTCATCAAGCTCATGTACTGTGAACAAACGTCGTCCGATAGTTTAACAATCAATATTCGCGATAACATCTTTTGGTTAGGAGGAGAATCCTTTTTCAGTCGATTCGAGTCTAAAAATTAACTTCTCAGTGCATAGAAGAATGAGAATGCAAATTATTCGTCGGAATTACAGCATAATGCTGTGGAAAGTGTTCCAGCAAGTTTCGTTTCTTTTTGACAAGATTCAGGCTTTTTGTGTAAAAACTCACGAAGGCCATCCACGACACTATCGGTGAAAGTACCTGGTGCATTAATTGAGTCGCAATAAAGTGTTTTGCTAACAAAAAACAAGAACTCATTACAAAATTCGTTTAATTTTGTTTGCTTTATTTTACCATTCCGTAGATCCAGCAGCGATAACCAAGAGATGATTGAACGAGTTAATAAATTTAAAAGCTTGGCAATATGAAACGACTGAATGTGCAATTTTCTTCAGTATTACGCCATGAAAAATGAATATTTAGCTTTTGCATGGTTACAAAAAATAGGAATTTGTACGAAATTGAAATTCTTACTCTATCGTCGTTATGCTCTTCTAAAAGGTGACCCCACCAAAGAGGATTGGCGTCAATTGCCACACATAAAAATTCGAATGTTTCCGACATTCCTGACAGATTTTTCGAATAAAAGGTTTTTAGTTATGTTCTTAATTTGAGCCTCGCTTCGTTTAAAACAAGTTTATTCTTGTGTGTCAACTGATGTGATAAAAACAAACAGTTTTTGGCATTAAATCACTTTTATTTATAAAGAAAGAACTTTTAACAACAAAAACGCAAAAAAACAACTCGACAGGTTTCTAATAAAGAGTCTATGACCTACGTACGATAAACAAAAATGAAAATAAATCGACGAAACAAAGAAAATAATCGCAACTTTTTTCGAATTAAACAAATATGTACACAAATATTTACATTTTTCATTCAATAGTCGTCAACGGGTTCATTTTTGACGACGGTTTTACTATTTACAGGAACGTAATCGTCGAGCGGTTCGAATTTAACAACGGATTTTGGAAACGTTAACTCTCTCGCATTGGATCCACCGGCTAAAATATTCGACCACAAGAATGAATTTTCAACGTTCGTCGCATTATTGCAAGTCGATTCAATTTCTCCATTCTCAACGTCGGCGTAGCAAAGAGGATGGTATGTCTGCAAAAAAATTTTGAAAATTGTTTTAAAGTTTTTAATCAGTATAGAGAAAATTTGGCTTACTTTTCCGTTCAGCGACGTCGCATTTCGTAACTTCCACGTTTCTTCCTCTTCGTCCCAAAATTGCTCGAATTTATCGCCGCAAACGGAACAAAAGTTCTGCAACAAAGAAACGTGAATATTGAAGCGGAAAGCGCGCAATTTAAGAAAACAGTTTGCATCAAACCTGATTATCGTTGTTTGCTACAATGGCTGAATCCGTTGACGCAACGATATTATCAGTTTCGTTTCGTCTAAGTTGAGCTTTATCGAATACCGCGCTGCGAGCTAAAAAAATAAAGGGCTTTCATAAAGATCGTATGAAAACTAACTTTCAAATCGATTTACTTTTGGTTGAACTGTCCTCCCCGAGTTCTTCGAAATTGATCCAATCCTTAAAACAAATAGCAATGAAAAAAGACTTTACGAATCTAAAAATAGTTTGTAAAGACATACCTCAGCGGCTAAATACCAAGGCCTGGCGTTCGATTTGAATGTTTTTTCTTTGCGATTTTGCTTGAAATGCCAATCCAAATGTCTCGAATATTTTTGTGTATCGCCGTCGACGAATCTCAAACCGCACGTATTGCATTTTAAAGTTTTTTGATACAACGAATCGATCAACGACGAATATCGTCTGAAGAAAAGCCAAGAAAATGGTTTTGACACCGAAGACGTTTTGACAAAAACTGAAAATGAGCGAACTTACACTTTGAACGAGTTAAGATTGAAATCTTTCAGATTCAACGGCGCTTGACGACATTTTTCGATAACTTCGCCAGCCTTCAAAAAATTCCAAAGATACAGATCGTTGTCGTGAAACCAATTACAACGACAGTTATCTATGGAACCTACTTGAAATCTAACCGATGAAGCGATCGGCGGCGTCGGCGGTTTTTTCGTTAGCGGCGCTATGATCGGTCCGAGTTTAGCCAAAAGTTCATCAACGTTCAGCGGCGGCAGTTGATAAGCAGGAGGCTGAGGTTGGAACGCGGGCGGGAGAGACGGATAAGCCGACTGCGGCGGTTGAGTAGAAAATGCTTGCGGTTGATTTTGAACGGCAGGCGGTAGTGACTTCAAGGGGAACGAACCGATTTGAGAAATGAACCGTTGTTGATGCGGTTGAGAACCGAAATCGTGCACGGGTCCCTGAGTTCTGTGACTCGAATGCATGTAACGGATGAGTTCGTACGACGGTTCCGGGTCGATTTTCACTTCGGGCGGCGGACCGCAAAGTTGAATTTTATGTTTGGCGCCACCGACGTTGACGAATATCGGCGGGCCGCCGAAGGCGCCTCGCAATGGAATTTTGCCCAAATATAGTTCTCTCGACGGTGCGCCGAATCGAATCGTGTGCGGTTGTCCGTCGATCGTTATAGATTTATATTCGCCGAAATTCAAACTGGTCGCTTTTCCGTCAATTACAACATCTTTCGGTGGTCCGACGAACGAGATGCGATGCGGCAAACCGTTTCGTTCGATAACGCCGACGTCTTCGATGAAACGAACTTCGTAGCCGCGTCCGTCGACGTAAATTCTATTGTTGACCGGTACAGATTCCAAACTGGCGGCTTTCTCCTTTTCCAACGACGGCGTCGGCGGCGCGGGAGTCGGCGTCGCCGGTACGGGAGTTGGCGTGGCGGATACGGGAGTCGGCGTACGAGTTCGCGTTTCGTTCACACCGGAAACCGACGGGCCAACTTCTATCGTGTCCTCGAGTTTTATTTTTTTCATCGGAATCCACCCGCCGTCGATTTCAATTGTTTCCGGACTGTCGCCCAACAAAGCCTGTCGAGTTCCATTTATAACCGTCGAAGTCGTCGGTGACGGCGTCGTTCGTTTTAAAGTTTGCTGGCGCTAAAAATTACAAAAAGTTTCTTATTAACGATCTTCAAAAAGAATTAGTCAATGTCATAGTTCACTACTTACTGTTTGTTCCAACTGCTTTTGTTGAAGTCGAAGCGTTTCTTGCGCCTTTTGCAATTCCAATTCTAATTTCTGCTGCTGCAAACGATGCAATAGTTCCTTTTGTTGTTTTTCATATGGAACGGACGAAACGTTGACGACGACTGATTTAGAAGGCTTAAAATAACGAAACACATTATTTAATAATTTGAAAAAACGGAACGAAAACTAATTAATGAGTAATACTTTGACGGAAGGTTTCCCATTTAACTGCGCGCTGTTGTTTGTTTCATTGGACGAATTTTTCAACGTCGAGTCGTTTCTGATCGGCCATTTCGGATCGATCTCGTTTACTTTTAAGTCCAAAGCGCATAATTTAGAAGCGGGAAAAATGTTCGCCCAAAGATTTCTTAATTTATGCAACGATTTTCTCACGTTTTCGTCGCTCTAAAAACGATTGTATAAGTTAAAAATGTGTTGTATTAAGGAAATTTCAGGTGCCTTGAAACACCGAGAAAACTTTGGAAAAAGGGATCAAACCTAAGACCTAATGAAACAACATTCAACCAAAGAATGAATCGAACCATGTTTCTTTTACAAGTTTATAGGGCTAAATACTTACGTTCTTGAAAACGTTAGAAAAAACATTCGGCAAGTTTCGAGCGAAAAAATCTTTGTACGGCGTATTTGGACAATTTTTAACAATCGAGTCGATTAAGTACAATAACGGAAGCTTTTGGTTTGTCGCGACCTGCAGAAAAGAAATTTGTGTTTCTTGTCGATAAATTAATTATACGTCGTAGCCAGATTGCTGAACTGCGTTTCAGAACGGAAGCAAAGGTTTTCGATCGGTTTTAATGCGCAAAAACACATCGAACGATTTGTTTCGTTCTCAGAAATCCCAGGGTCCCCTGATTCCAAAGGCTCAAAAGCTAGGTGAATTACTAATCACTACGGAAAAGGTTGTGGATTCTTATTTATCCCCCTTTATTCGGTTTTACCCAGTTTTGGCGACGTGTTTCGAAAATTTATACGCAAAAAAGACAAAAAATGTATATAGGTATACACGAAAACTTGTTTCACAGAAACGAAATTCGTTTGAAATATTTAATTTTTTTAATCGAGCGACGACGTAAAGGAAATCAAACCAAGACGAAAACAATATCGACACCTTCTCAATTCGATTTTCGATAACTTGTGCAATTTTCGATGCAAACCGTTGGTTTTCTTCTGCCAACATAGTTAACATGTTAATATGAGGTTTGCTGTTGCCTTTCAAATCTTGCAACGACGATTCATAATCGCAGGCCACGTCCGATTCAGAAATTTGATCAGATTCAGTCATCTTTTCAATGTCAGACCCTTAAAAGTGAAAAGCCCAGTTAAAACCGTGAAAATAATGGTAAAACAACACAAAATCGTAATAATTTCAATGTTTTATCAGTAAAAATCAGGTTACAAAAGACAAAAATTAAACACCGTAATTTTTTGTTTAAATCTACAAAAAATCTTAAAAAAATCGTAAAATTAAGCGAAATTTAAACCTTTTAACGAAACTTTCGTAAATAAATAAATGGAATGAATCTGACGTGATTTGATCGAAAAATAAGACAAAATCTGAAAATTGGACGAGTAAATAAGTCACAAAAGCGTAAAACAGTATCACGCGTCTTTTAAAAACAATTTTTGACGTAGCTTTGACGAAATCCGTGTCAATTTTCTATTCAACGACGTTAACCTGCCTACTTCAAGGAAACAAATTCACGATGGCTTTCTAACCTAAGCATCGCAATAGCGCTTTTTATAAATTTTTATGTAATAGCCAGGGCTTATGTTAGTTTATAATAGTTAGAGCATTTTCATTATATTTTTTAAGTTTATCTTGTTTTTCAAAACACTTTCGCACCCCTTACCGTTATGAATCAGTCAAATTGTTAAATCGCTCGAAAACAGTTTTTAATCCTTTATTCAACACAGACGCCAACGCTTATGATGTTCCCATTGTTATTTCTTTCTGCAAACTTTGCTCCGAAAGTTAGTTCCAACGCCTTCTTTCATTGGCAAACCTTCTCGTGTTTAAGTTCCAAATTTCCAAACTTGTTATGCCGAAATATTTATGAATACAAAAATTTCTGTTCAACGCTATATATAATAGTTTATAAATAGATACTAAAGTTGGTAAAAAGTTTTGAAGCTGAAACGAACGCTAGCGATAAATTTTTGATAAACGATTTGATAAGGAAATCGGAACAAGTTTTCAAAATTACATTTATGCTTATGTTTCTTGCTACTAAAGTCGAAAACAAGCCATAAACAGGACCAATTTGTTTCAGTCAGTGTCATGACTGACAACCAAATCCGAACCTTATCTGGATGGAATGGTGAGTCTTCTGCGAAGTTAAAAGTTACACATTTTAAATTTATTTGTTCAGAAATTTGGAATTCTGAAATGGATTCGGACAGTTCGGAAGAACGTCTCGACGAGAAAATTTTGAGCACTAAAATAACGTCAAAAAGCTGGAATCGGATAAAAGGTAACATTCAACGACAGCGGAGATTCACGTAAATGCAATCCTTTTGTCACTGTTGAAGAGATTTATCAACAAAAAGGAAAACACATGAATCATTATGACCATAGGACAGTCATTGTGCGAGTCATTGTGCGATCGAAACGCGTTCTGTCACTATTAGTTGTAAATTAGTATCAGTTTTTTCTCTGACAAAATATTTTGTACGCAATTCATTCGATAATCAGGAACATTTATTCGCCTTTCTTGTTAAATAAATCTGAATGAAAATCTACATGGGGAAAACAGCTGGAATTCCAGTTTGGTGCATCAGTTTTTATTTCGGGTCCTTTTCCTTGTCATTTTACTTTCCATCTTTTTCTTTTGTTCGTATATCATGAGCAAAAAGGAGTCAGACTCGTCGAAAAACCCTCTCATTCGACTCATTAATAGAGGCAAATCTTATACGGTAAATCGTAAAAACGATTTGAGAGAAGTTTTCGCTCGTGATTCATTTAAACGATCGGCCAGTATTCGACGTTTACAAGGTTTGTATCTTTTTGATCAGTTTCCGAGCATTTTTTGCTCATCGTTTTGGCTTCCTTAAGCTTCTTTTAGTGTCATTTTATGTTCAAAAACGTTTTTTCTGATTTTCGCTTGAAATTCATCGTTTTTCTAGCAATCGGCGTAACATCGCGAAAATGCACCGGTGACAAATCAACTGATACGCCGACGACGTCCAGTGATTTCAATAACGTCAATTTGGACGATGCCTCGCCCGAACTTTGCGTCAGTATGCTTCGTCATTTGTCACCGAAAATTTACCAAAGCATTCAGAAACGAATAGTCGGCGCCGATAACGAATGGTTGGAGGTAAAATTTTGTACATTTTTCTGTCGATTTATCTTTCTTTCGATGCAGGATTTTTCGATGATAGGGATTCTTTCGATACGATGGATTGAACGTACTTTTTGAAATGTTGGAACAATTGACGGATACGAAACAAAAAGGTTCATCAATGTCGAATTTTGTTTTGCCAATGTTTTGCGTCGAATGTATCAAATCGGTTATGAAAAACGATCGAAGCATGGAACTTATCGTGAGCAATCCGAATTACGCCTTTAACCTCGTACAAGGTTCGATAACTGGCAAAAAATACTATCATTGTTTGTTTTTATCGTTACATTTTTGGCAACTTTCAGCGATCGATTCTGAACGATTTGCAGTTCGCTCAAATGCTGTTCAGTTATTATCCGCTTTAGCTTATTACTCTGACCAAGGCTGTCGTGTTACAATGGAAGCGTTGGAAAAGTTTCAGGTTTGCTTATTTGCGTTTGGTTGAACTTTGTTTTTCATTTTCTGATCTCGACTTTCAGCAAAAGAAGCAGAAAAAACATTGGACGGGCATTTTAGTGGATGAATTAAAAGCCGAAGAGCCCGATTATCGTGCATCATTAATGGCGCTAATTAATTGCATATTATTGAACGTTCATTTCGAACAAAGATGTAAACTACGAACCGAGCTTTTTAGTAAGTTTTCGATCAGATTTATTCAATTTAAAGAATGATTTTTGGTTTGGAAACTTAACTTTTGTGCAGACATTGATTTCACTGAACTGTTACCGAAATTGGACGAGCAAGCGATCACAAGCGAACGACTTTGCGTTCAAATGGGTTTATTTTATAAATACAGAGATCAAGATGAAAACGATTTAGAACCGATTATTGAACTCGGAAACGTCAACGATCATTACGAATTGTTCGAAACGCTCATGAATAAAGTGAATTAGTTTTGATAGATAGTTTTTTGAAACATGAATTGTCACTTTTCAGTATGAGAAAACCAATCAATCAGTGCGATTTTTAACCGTTTTACAATATCTTTCGTTGTTAGAAGTCGAAAATATATGGATGTAAGCGTGCGATAAATTGAAACGAAAATTTCTCCGGAACTTGACAATCTAGAATAATATATTATTTGTTTCAGCGACACGCAATGGGACTTGATTGAACAATTCGTAGCTAAAATTCTTTCCATCGACAATTTCGATTCATCGACGAGCAGTTATTACGATAAAATCGACTCATTGTTAAACAAAAGTTTAAACAAAACGTTCGTCGAACAAGAAACTCAATATTCGTGTCCAGAAGAAAAACAAGTAGAATTTATTATGTTATGAAAAATTGACTGAATTTTTATCGTATATGTCACGCAACAGGTGTCGCTACGTGTTCCACCGGTTCCAATTACAGAAGAAGTTGTGAAACAAAGCATTTCAGTTGCGCCCCCGATACTTGCCGCTACAGTAGTCCCTTCATCACTGCCGCCTCCGCCTCCACCAATTATAAGAGGTCCACCGCCCGCACCGCCACCTCCCGGTGGATTAAAGTGTCCGCCGATGCCGCCTTCGTTGCCAATTCCGAATACGTCGTCATCAGTTCCACCAAAAGCTGAATTGAACGATAAATACTATACGTTCACTCGAGAAAAAAGCAAGAAAACAAAACTCGTTCATTGGAACAAGTTGTCTTCGCAAGCGGTGGAAAAACGTACGGAAATAGCGACTTTTAATGACATTTCTTTGTCTTACTGTAGTTGTATTCGCGTTTCAGAATCCAGCGCACTTTGGTCTAAATCGGTCGATGTTCCCGTTGGCAATATAAATTTATTGCGAGTAAGATTTGTAACTTTTTGCGTAGTGAAAAAGTTACTCTGAGTTGAAATTTTCGTTTCAGTTGGAAGAATTATTTTCGAACGAACCTACTGTTGTAAAAAACGAAAATGGTATAGTGAACGCTACCTCTGCGCCAACTAAAATTATCGATGAGGTATTTTATCCGATCATTTGCAATCAAGATTTCAACAGATTTCCTTTTTACAGATGTACATTTTGGACCAAAAGACATCGTTAAAGATTTCGTTGCTTTTGAAGCAATTTAAAAACTTAAACGTTGAGAAAATCGTTCAATTAGTGCTCGATAATGCGAACGACAGCGAAATTTCAATCGACAAATTGCGAGGACTACAACGTTGCATGGTTTCCGAACAAGATGTATAAAAAATGTTTATATAAATTGTTTTTTAGTTAGATTTGTTGCTTCAGGTAGCGAACGTTATGAGTTACGAAGGTGACCGTACGAAATTCGGGTTAGCCGAAAAATTCGTCTGGCAAGTCGGCCAAAATCCAACTTTCGGTCTTCGTTTAGAAGTTATGTGCCTCCAAAGAGAATTTAACGATAAAGTAAATTCAGACAGTGTAAAATAATTTCGGACATTATATTACATTTTTTCCTTTTCAGTTCAAAAGTTTCACGAATTCGTTCGATTTGTTGTTAATGAGTTGCGAAAACTTATTAAAATGCGAATCATTGAAAAGGTTTCTCTTTCTCATTTTGCACATAGGAAATTATTTAAATTTAGTAAGTTTCATTTTTTTTCTCCGAACGATATTCAGCAGGCCTCATTGTTGAATTTTTAGGGCACAAACAATGGTAAAGCCGCTGGATTTAAAATTAGAAGCGTTAAACAACTTACGGGCCTTAAAGCAACGAAGTTAAGTACCACAACATTGCTTCATGTTGCGGTGGAAAGCGCCGAATCGTTGGATAGTACCATGCTAAATTTCATATGCGAATTAACTTCGGTTCACTTTGCATGCAAGTGAGAGCACGATAGAGTGAGTTTCGCTGGTGATTGTCGTCTGAATCCTGAATCGTTTTTGTTTCAGAACCGATTTCGAAACATTAAAAAATGATAAAGTTGCTTGGTCGAGCGCGGTGACAAACATGCAAAATTTAGTCATTGATACGAAAAACTCATCTTTCGTCGATCAAGTGGAAGAATTTTTTCAAGTATATTTGTTCATTCGTTAAGGTACGTAGATGACTTGGCTTTTTTACTCTTTTCGTGTATAGATTACTCGTAAATCGTTCACGGATTTGGATGCAAAAATTTCTATGGTGGAACAAAAATCGACATTGCTAAACGAATATTTTTGCGACGATCTGAAATTAGCCGACATGCTCTCGTTATTGAGCGAATTTGTCAAAAGCATTGAGCTTGCCAAGAACGAAAACGAACAAAAACGAATTCGCGAAGAACGATTGGCGAAACAAAAAGAGCAAGAAAAACTGAGAAAAGGTGATTAAGTTAAATCAGAGTTAATTTTTTAATTTTTCGGAATAATCTCACATAATGCTTGTTTTAGAAGCCTCCTTGAATAAAAAACTTGCTGTACATGGAAGTATAGACGAGATAAATCTCGTAGAAAGTTTGTTAACTCAAATCAGCTTAGGCGCTATTTGTCCCAAAGCCAATTCAACGCCAACCGAAGAACAAAAGGCGAAAACTCGAAGGAAAGTCTCAAAGAAACACTTTCCAATTTTATCCGAGCAATGCCAAAGTCGGGACAGATTATTGTCGCCGCCGAAACAATTGGTTTACTAAAACTCAAATCACGATTTTTTTTGATTTTCTTTGCTCATATTTCATATTTTGTTCCGTTTCAGTCGTTTTGTTTTAAATGTGATTGTTTCAATTTGCATTGTTCATTTTAAGTTTCAGTTAATTAAACATGCGTTTATAATAAGATTGCAATTTTAAGATTTAACGGTAGTTTTAAATTCATTTCGTTTCACTCTTAACGTTTTTTGTTGACTAATTTTGTGAAAAAATGCGATATCCTAAAAAGGTGCTTCACATAATTATAGAAAGTTACTCATTTTTAAATACGAACTCTTTTGATGTAAGTTGGTTGCATACAATAATTTTTGCATAGGAAATCCCTGAATCGTGGCTCGTTTGGCTTCGTTTCGTGGTTCTGCGTTGCAGAACGTGTACGTGCGAATTAAGTTCACGTTTCGAAAATTGGATTTTTCTTCATTTATTGTTCTTCAAAGTAAGTAGAACCGTTTTTTAAACAAAGTTTTTAAAAGTTATCGTTTAAAGTAGAATTATAAACTACGCCCGACATTAGCGGAAAAAAATGGACGAACAATACATTCGCATACACAAAACGTTACCCGCTATCTTCAAAGCCGTAAACGATTCGTTTCCAGATGCGGACGAAATCAGTCGAAAATATACCATCGTCGAACATAAAATCAGAACCGTTAGCGAAAACTTGGCAATTCTTTTGAAATCCGTCAACGAATCGTTTGTTGACGCCGAAAGTCGTTTAGACGAAATGTACAGTACGTTTTTTCAGTAATTTTTTTCTAGTTTAACGTCAATTTTAATTACGCAGTTTTATTTTTGAAACTAACGATTTTTCTTCATTTTTATAACTATTTCAGGTTATAAGCAGCGGCAATGCGAACAATTAGCAATCGATCATCGAACTGGAAGAATTTCCCAAGAAGATTATCACTATGGCATGGAAGTTCTGTTGCGGTTTTCGTTCGATATAAACGAGTCGTTCCTGGCGAATATTGACGAAAATATCGATAAATTCGGCAAAGTGAGGCGCATGATTGATTTGTAGTTATTCTTATTTTGCTAATTTCATATATTTAGGGTCAGAATCAGCTAATGAATCTATGCATATTTTTGTTTGTTTTTAGTTCAAGATTGGATTCGCAGATTTACCGACCGAGGGTTTATGCGATTTGGAAGAAAACACGGTATTGAATGATTTGGAAGAAAACAAGGTAATAAACGATTTGGAAGAAAACAAAGTCATGAACGATTTCGAAGAAAACAAAATGTTGAACGATTTATCGGTGGAAGATGTTTATGTACCGACTGGCGAGGCGTTAATCGGTTTCGACAGAAATCAACGTGCGAACGATATTCGGCGACCATTCGTCGATGCGACGGTTCAACTTATTGGTCACAATACGTTTTCACCTGACGGACAAATAAATGACCCTACCATCGTTCTTGAACCGCAGAGCAGTGACGTTAATTTTCCATACGTTTGTCGCAATAAGGTTGCGGACAAGAACGAACGAATAAACTGCATCAAACCTCAGCTTACCGATGATGTAAATAAATTTGCATCTGGTTGGAAAGAAAACGAACGAGTGGGCAATGCAACCGTTCAATACATTGAAAGTAACAGATTTTCGCCCGTTTCGAAAGAAAACCAACCTATCAATATCAAACCACCATCGCGTGATGACGCCGTTGAATTCGTCGATCGCAATGCGTTCACGCCTGTCGATACTAATCAAGATTATCAAAACGTTCGTTCATCGGGCTTGTTTTCGATTGGTACTTCGCGAAAATCGCAACTTGCCAACGAATTCGTTTGAGCAGACGCGTAACCTTTTCGTGTAAAATATTTCTCGGTGAAAGAAAATAGGTTCGTTTTCAACGACGTTATTTGTGTTATCGTTCGTGTTCTGTTATTTTGTTGCGTTTGCAAGAAGTGAAAACTGTTTAGTGAATCGTTTTAAAAATAAATGTGTAATTTTGTTTCAACATTCCTCTTTCGAAAGTACACTACGCTGCCCTACAGTTTTAAATGTAATTATCTAAGCCAATTTTCGAAATAAATAACACCAAGTGTAGAGAACAATTTTGACAATTATTAGTGTCACTTTTACGGATTGAGAAAAGATTGAGACTGAGAGGTTTCAAGTTATTTTGAATTCCATGATTATATGTTCAGTTGGCCAGTCATGCAAACCATGGCAAACCAGTCATGGTTTTTTCCTATAAAACGGGATATTTCAGAATACGTTTCAAATCTGTGAATATTATCACTGATTAGGGGAACATTCTGATTTAGAAGGTTGTTTGTAAAGTAAGTCAAGAATTTATTTTAAACTTATAACTTATACTGGCCGGTCGGTTTTCTTTTTACTAACACTGCCTTGATGGACCAAAACGTGATTAAAATTTTAACGGCAACGGGTTCGGTATCGTACGCATTTTCCGACTATAGATTCGAAATATGAAGAAAAACGTTGCTGCCATCACCTACGAAATGGAATTGCAAAACAACGGTCAACGATACATGGCGTACTGATTCAAATGTAATTCTTCCGAATATTTCCTTCTCACGCCTTGTTCTAATGGTTTGGTGAAACCGAAAGGGAAACAGAAAGTTGAACTTATAGTGTTGCTCGGTTACGATGATGCGAAACCTTATAACTTGTTCCTTGAAACTGCTTTTTGCTTAAGAACGAACTAAACCGAAGAAGACTTCAACGCCGCGCTTGTGTGGCGAATTTGTTAGCATCAGATATTTCAATTGTGCACATTCCGTAAGTTATCAATAATGGTTTTCATATTTTGCATGTTTTAAGTTCATAGTTCATCATTTCCACTCCTTTCAGTATTCTCTTAATGAAAGAGATGAAAGCGAACCACAGAAGAAACCCGTTGTCACTTGCGACACAAATCCAAAACAAAACGTTTTTGCAACAAATCAGTCGAATTAAGGAAGGAATCAAAAGCAAGATTTAACTGCGGAAGGAATTACTTTTGCGACGGTCGTTGTCGTCTGCGGTGCCCACATAGGTTTCGTTTCTGTGAAAGGAAAGAAGTATAACCATCATATTTGATCATATCTGACTCATGTTTATGCCTTTTATTGTTAAGTGTTTTTAGTTTTTGATATTCTGAGAATGCTTACTTTTTATGCTTAGTTGCTTTCGATGTTGTGCAATTTAAAAAAATTGTCCTATATTCCCTAGCCTTCTTTCCAGTGTTAACGCACGCATATTTTATGCACATCAATCATATCAATGATTTATTAACGCGAATAACAGCACAAATATATTTATTTTATAGCAAAACTACGACAAGACAATAAAATTTTATAAAGTAAAAGTATAGTTTTTTGATCAATTCTATGTAGTTAAAAACATTTTTGTTTCATCACCGTTCGATGTCTATACTTGAGAATGAGAAAAGTGCGACGTAAATATAATATAATAACTGCAAATAAATCGTATACAAAAACACATAGCTATTCATTAATGAGCAAAGGTCAACAACTATACGTAACAAAAAAAAACGACCAGCAAATAAAAATGTTGAAAAAAATGTATCATTTTCAAAAAGAACAATCCAAAAACCGAAACATATTGTTATGGCAAGAGTCAGCGGTTTGACGTTTTCTTTTTTTACGTAGCCATTTTAAAAATTAAAACGGAAAGTAAACTGCAACCTTAATAAAAATAATCTTTCGCGCAAGTATTGAAAAGTTTTTGTTTGATAAAACGAACTACCGTAAATTATGAAAGAATTCTCTATTAGCACCTGAATACGAAAATACTTTATAGCCAGCTAGAAAATTTTAAACACAGAAATTAATTTCGTAAAATAAAAAATGTGTATGTATAAAAAATAAATATATTCATTTTTTAAAGCCAATTGTATAAATAAATTTAAAAACTCCTTTTTTGTTCAAATAAATGTATTTTGTATTTTGTTTTAGCTCGATCTTTTCCAATCTTCGAAACTAGTGTCGTACGCCTGAAACGTACACAAGAGAAAAGTAAAAACGTGAAATAAGCATGTTTTGTTAAAAAAATCAAACAAAATGTTATAAAAAACGCATGCAATACAGCGCAAGAGAAGAATTCGATTAGAGGTCGCAGTTTAGAAAGGTTTCTGGAAGTTCTCATTACGTCATCTGTACGTCAAACTAACTGGCTAAATCAAGAATAAAAGTAATTTCATATAAAATTCATCGATTTAGAAGAAAAAACGCGAATACAATAGAAAACACAACAAGTTTCATTTTCACAACACGACATCTAGATCTCAAAATTTGTAACATGAGAAAAATTTCGAAACGTTTAAAAATTATAATTCCCGAAACGGATAATATTTATGAGGACTGAAGGAATTCGATGAAATTCAAAAAACGTGGCACAATTTACAAAAATTAACGCTTATCAAAACAGAAAAGAAAAATGAATACATAAAGAAAATTGCGAAATTGACAACAATTTGATAAAAAAACATTACGAACAAAAAATCGCATCGTCTATGAATGTATTCAGAAATATTGTTCAATAAGAGTAAAAATATCAACAATACGGAAATCCCTCGCTAGAGCTCTTTTTTGAGGAATAAATAAAGAAAACGAAGACAATAAAAAACAAAACAAACGCTTTTTTCTGCACTCGACGTCGCGATTCGAAAAAAGCTCTCATTGAAGCAATTTATTGAAACATTTGTGACAGTACGGTTTGCTTTCATGCTCCTTGAACGTTCCCTTATTTAATTGTTGTAAACAAAACGAGCAAACGAAATGTTCGGGATGAAATTTTTTCGTCATTGCCGTAACACATTTGCCACTTATCGGCTTATGACAACCAGCGCACAATGAGCCGCGTTTTTCGTGATAATGCGTTTCGCAAAACGGTTGACCGTCGTGATCGAAAAACGAACCACCCGCGAACGGTTGTTTGCAATCCTACAGATGGGAGAGAAAATTTTGTTCTTTTCTTGCGCATTCGATATAAAAAATTGAAACATGTACATTATAATATAAATAAAACCGAGCGACGAAATAGCGAGTGGGAATAAATTAAAAACTAATTAATTTATATCCGTCGTTGTTCGCTATACAAGTAATAAACGTCAATCTAAACTGCCACCTCAAACGAATTGGCGTGTTGTCGAAAAGCGAAACAATGTTTTTGCCTCATTTATCTATCCCAAACTACCAATAATGGTCTGCCACTAGCCGAGACGAGTAACCGCGAAATAACCATCATTAAAAAGCAAACAATCAAACTTTTCTCGTTCGATAAATAAGATGATCCCGTTTGAAGAAAAATAAAAACCCTCCCGCGATTTGCGCAAGTTAAAGCTGATCAAAACGATAAAGCAAAAGCCATACAAAAGAGAACAAAAAGCCGTCGACGCTTAACAAATAAACTGAACTTAACCAAACGATAAAAATCAAAATCAAAACAAAACGTTTCATAATTCCTATGGTTGAGCAAGTTTTATTAGAAACTGAAGCGAAAACAAATACATATTAAAAAAAAAAACGAAACGAAAAAAATGCCCGTTTAAGTGACGGAACGTTTAAGTACCTGACAAACGAAACATTCGGGATGCCATTGGCAATTCAGCGCCGTTATATAACTGTTAGTAATTGCTCGTTGACACCCGCGGCATTTTGGAGCGAACGTGGCGAAATAATCCTTCCGACAATAGGCTCGACCTTCTTTTTCATGAAATCCATCGTCTCCGAATTCCTTACCGCACGAAGCGCAAAAGAAATGTTCGGGATGCCATGTTTTGTCCAAAGCAGTTATGCATTTCTAACCGAACGAAGAACGAAACGAGATTCAAAATCGAAACATGAAAAATTATTTAAAAAAATCATTTAATTACATCTTTAATCGGTCCGTTGCAATAGGCGCATCGAGGAGAAAACAAATTGTGGTAATCATTTTCGCAATAAGCGGCGTTTGATCTTTCGAAAAAATTTCTATGACCTAACTCTTCGCCGCAATTCGCGCAAGTAAAATGTTCCGGGTGCCACATGCGACCCAAAGCGATGACAACCTGAAACGAAAAAGTGTCATAGTTGACGAAAATTCATACATTTTCAGAAAGAATTCACGTTCATGCAAAAGAGCACAGACAAAAATACAACACGAAACCGAAAAATGACACCTTAAATGAAAAAAAAAATTGAACGTTTGTCAATTCGTGTTTTTAAAGTTACGTTTATCTATTGCTCTGTTTGTCGCTATGTACTGCTTGCATTTGCCTGCAATAGCAATTCTTTTGTAAGTCGATCCCTCATTTGGTCAACAAAGATTGTCTCACCGACCAATTCAACATTCGCAACAATATCGCTAAGGTTTTACGAAACTATGCAAACAAAAAAGAAATAAGAAACGCGGAACGTTCGATGGTAAAAATCGTTTCAGCTAATTAAACCGAAAGCTACGTAGCTACCGAGAAGCATTTTCGTAGTCAGAAACCTTTTCTTCGGGTGGTTTATTTTGCTAAGACGTACGAAAAAGAAAAAACGTTGGTTACTTAAATGTTTTTATAAAACGAGATAAACAAGCGCCAGTCATTTTTATTCGAAACCGGTCAAAAAAACACGTGTTGTATTTGATTTATGGCTCGTTTCGTATCAGAACGAGTTTCGTTTGAAAAAAACCACGGCAAAAAAGTCCATAAGTGCCAGACTGACGACGGGAAATAGTTGAAAAACAAGAAAACAAAACGATAACCCTTACTTGACCAATGATCGACTTTTGACAAGCGGCGCAATCTCCTTTGGGTATAGTCGTAATTCCGTGTTTGCTCAAATCGCTTGATAAATTGCCCAAAATAGAATCCAATTGAGCCATGTCCGACGATGCCAATTGAGTCGGCGCCGCGTGGGCGGCAACCGCCGTTGTCCGAGGGGATCGAACCGGACGAGCATAAGGGGGTTCGTTGTTAAAGTGACCGACACCGTCGCCGCTTCGATTTGTTTCGAAATTTTGACTCGTACTGGTCACCTACAACAAAAAAAACTGAGGGGGATAAAAAGTAAAATAACATCAGTAAGACATGAATTTTTACTTTGAATTCCGACAAAGACGACATTAAATTGTCTAAATCTTTCGTCGCCGACGACGCCGACGGATGTTTTCGAGAGCTGACCGAGAAAAAAAACTTTCATCATCGTTTTTAATTAAATCAACGTCGACGTCGTTTCCGATTTCGACACACTTACTCTCCGTTAGGAACGGCGTTATCCAACTCGGCGAACAAACTTTCCACCGTCGGTCGTCCGTCTTGGCGACGACCTGAAAAAAAGAAAATATATTTTTCGAAATTATTTCATACTCGAAAAATATAAAGACCTCTTTGAGAACTGTAATCTTCCAACATTTGTTCTAAATCTTGCAAGCCGTGTCCAGTTTGAGGATTGGCCATCGATGAAACGGTGACTTTTTGCGGTTCGTAAATGGGCTAAAAATAAATTCAAAATTGATGGAAGAAATTGGCCAGACAAAATTAATAATCGAATTATTTATTATTCCCAGATCATTAAAAAACGATCCGTGAGAATTATTGTTTAGAGATCAATGGGAAATGAAATTTCGGATGACATAAATAAACATGAAATTAAATTAATCCCTTTACTAACATCGTGTTCGATCGAATCTCGTTGATATTTGCTCGATAAATTTGCTTTTTTCAAAACGGCGGTCGTATTTTGTAAATCGGTTAACAGAGCTTCTAAAAAATAACAACGAATCTCTGAGAAATGAATATTTTTTTCAATAATTTATAAATAGTAATCCGACCATTAACAAAAACGAAACGAATTGGATTAAAAATAAATTGGAAAACTAGATTTCGACGACGTAATTTCGGCAAAAATTCGTTGTAAAAGCGATATAATATATCTTTTACAAACCTCGATTAAATTGTGAAAACAAAATGTCACCGGCTAAGCTACGCAACAAGCAAGCTTACTCACGAAACGCAGTTAGGTTGGGATAGCAAACTTTGCAACGACGAAAAGTGAGTTCAACAACGACGAAACTGAACCAAACATACATACACACAAACCAAGCAACGTTTCTGACATTCATTCGGGCTGTTGAGAAGTTTAAAATTTTTCCAAAAAGCCACTTCATATTTCACTAGCAATTCAAACTAAAGGGGAATATTAACGAAACAGAGGCAGAACCCACTGAGAGGAGGATGGGAGAATATCTGAATTTTTTTCTTTCAAACGCCCAACTCTCGATTTAAAAACGTTTCGCGATTTGCGTTTTAAAAATTTGTAACGTCATTGATGTGGGAAAATGCAAAAAAGTGCGAATATTAAAGTAGAAACTCGACAAAAACTTGATCCTAAGAACGAAAGAGTTTAGATGGCATCGGTTTCATTCATTGAAGAAATTTGAAAGAAACACGAATTAAAACGTTATTAAATGATATTTCAATCAAATCAATCTTATCGCCGGCGAGTTGCGCCAAAGAAACATGGAGCGACCCAAAATTGAAGTGCACATGGGAGTAAAAATTATAAAACCGTACAAATTTTGTATCTCGTACGTTGTGCAACGGTGCCCGAGGCGATTCAACGGAGAAATGTTTCTCTATTTACCCCGGTTACATAAAACGTCACATAAATGTATTCCAATCGACTCCAGGACGAACAAAAATATGAACAACTTAATTTAAAAACCATACACTACTCGGAATTTATACGGGGCAAAGAAAGTACAGAAATGACTTTGAAATAGCAACATGTTCCTTCCATGTGATGTTGTTGCAAATTCCAAGAAGGTACAGTAACCAGAAAAGTTGGATCAAAAAACTGGACGTATAAGCGAAACTTACCTAAACTATCTTTTACCGAGTCAACAAAAGCATTTTGTTGAGTGGCAACCGAATTTTTAGCCATCATTTTGAAAAACAGATAGCACTTTTGTAAGTTTTAAAAAAATGCCTCTTCCATAAGCTTAAAAATGCAAACTGAAAACGTTTTCATCGTTTTAAAACAAGAAAAATTGTCATCTTAGAAAGTTTTCGCGATGAATTTTTCTCTCATACGACAAGGACGAGCGCAAGAACATAATGGTCGCCTTTTCTTTGCATTGTTTGCCAAGTTTTTTTTATTCTTCAAGCGCAAAACAAGTTTCACCGAAACGCACGAGTTTTCGATTTCGGAGCGGTGAAAGTTCTTTTTAAAATTTTAATGAACGCCGCTCGAGAGAAAAGCAAGAAGCCGCAGATGAGGAGTAAAACTTAGGACGATTTTAAAATCGGTCAGTTTCGGTTTTAAGATCGTTTGTCTTCCTTCAGGAGGGAGGGCGAATTGAGATTCGATCGCATTTTCAAAAACGCAAACGTTAAGTAACTTTTCGACGGAAAAGTTTGGCGGGAGAGCAGAAATGTCGATTTTAAAATAGATGCATAGAGGAAAATTTCGTAAACAAACGAGAAAATTATTAACGGAAACAGAAACGGATAACCACAGCTGCGTTTTACGCAAACTAATCCGACAAAATTATGCGAAAACGGCGCTTTAGAGGAAATTCTAACGCCAATTTCATGTCTCAGAAAATGATATATCGGGCAGTCGGGTCACGTTAATTGAGGGGGAGAAATTAAAAAATACAATAAATACTTCAATAAATTTAAATTCAAAGAACAATCAAAAATCATTTGATTAGTTAAGTACCTAAATCCTCCATTTTTCGATTCAACACGGTAACGGTTTGTAACATGAACAAAAAAATCCACCGTCTCTAATTAACGAAGTTTGGAAATTGACGCTACTTTTTTAATTTTTAAATCTACAAATGAAACGTGTTCAGAAAAAACGGAAAGTTTTCGATTTATTAGCAGTAGTCAAACAAAACTTGCTTCCCAATGAACGAAACGAGCCAAAAATGGAAATGATTTTGTTATGCGTCGACGTGTACGTACATGTGGTTGAAATAACCTTCACATTGAGCCATTTTACGATTTTTGACGATTTCATGTGTAGTGCACCTAGAAATAAGGACACGTTAGAATTTCATTCAACTTTCATAAAAAATAGTTTCGAACTTGCCTTTATACTTTACTAAAATTTGCCTTCTTTTGCTTGTTTGGTTGTTATTTTTAAAGGCAGTAAAAATTTTGGTCCTATGGACTCCCACAGCCTGTATCTAGGTGGCTGGTATTTACACTATTCCTCGGACTCTTATCTA